>LAPY01003204.1:40172-51344 GCA_000970635.1 Eragrostis tef | reverse complement strand
GATTGCGGACTCACCTCGACGAATGGGAGCCCGCGCGGGTGGCCGGAGAGTGGACGACGACGAGCGACGGCTGGTGTCGGGCCTTCGGTGGCGTCGCACGGGCTGACGAGGGCACCAGAGCGAAGAAGATCTGGCGGAGAAGCTTCAAGACGTCGCGGGGAAACTCGGCGTGGGCACCATCGACGACGAGGATGCCGGAAAGTGGTCGGAGGCGGAAGGACCTTGCGGTGATGCACGGCGGCGGGTGTGGAGAAACCCGATTCTGGTGATCCGGCTGCAAGAGGAGAAACACGGTGAGGTCCGAGGGGTGTGCCGGCGAGGGACGAAGCTCAGGGTGCAAGGAATGGCCGATTAGCTCACCGTGGCGGAAGAATTTGGTGGCGGCGCGGGGAATGCTCGGCCACCGGACTTGAAGCGAAAAAACTCGATTGGCGAGCTCACGGCGGAAAGGAGGGTCCCGAGGCCATGGTGGAAGATTGAGGGGGTCACGGCGAAGCCTGGGTGGGGGGTACCTCGGCCGGGCCTCGAGCTGCTATGGCGGACGGCGCGTTAGAGCTCAGCGCGGCGGCAATGGCGGGCGGAGCTAGGGTTCCGGCGATGGGAAAATGAGGGAAAAAGGCCGAGGAGGGAGCTGGGGTGCGGGTTGGAGTCGATTCGCAGACGGGAGCGGGGCCAGGGGCGGCGCGGCGGCGCCGGTCGTTGACGGCCACGCGGCGAGAGAGCTCGGCGCGCTTCACTGAGACGTGAGAGGCTGACAGGTGGGTCCGGCAGCATCTTTTCTTTTTCCCGATTTATTCAAACTCAGATTTCCCCCAAATTTGTGCACACAATTTGAGTTAGCAAATGAGCTTCAAAATTCGTGAATTTGGTCTTGTTAGAAATATTGGAAGATGGAGAATCCAGTGACATAACATGCACATCTCAATTCTCAAAGGAATTCAAATGACAGCCAGTCAAAGTTGGTCAGCTTGGAGATTTTGGGGATTTATTTGAGCATCGAAACGAATTTCAAAAATCTCCAAAAATTCTCCAAAATTCTGATCTTAGATGGACAATCTCCAGGATATTTGGTTGGGTCAAGTTGTTACAGAAACATTTGAGTTCCTTTACAAGCATCGATTTGGCACTTGTTTGAATTTTGAATTCAAATTTTGAACTTGATTTGGTTTGTGTTGTTGTTCAGTTTAGGAATGTGCACTAACTGAGATTTCAGTGACACGGGTGTCTGTCAGAGCCCCGCTCGATCGAGATCCATGTAGTGCATCACAACGGAGACTTTTGCCATATCACCTACGTCATGGACATGGGCCGTATGCTATACGTCAGTCGGTCAGGGTGGATCGGTCGCATGTACGTACGTACGTACGGTACGTCAGTGGTCAAGGTGGATCGGTCGCAGTCGCATGTACGTACGTACGGTACATCAGCATCGTCCATCGTACGTCCACACCAACTCGCGTACCTCAATGAACCTCATGGAATGGAGTACTAGAAAGCGCGCTGGCGTAACCAACGCTCGTACACGTACCCTCGCGTACGCACGTCGCATCACTGGCATCAGCCGCCGCCGCGACTCCACAGGCGAGCTGGAGCGGGCAAGCTAGCTGTCGCTGACCACGTGCTGTGCTGCAACCCGGATACCGTTCGTGCATGCTCGCCTCGCGTATAACCAACCGCAACACGTCGACGGCTCGAACGATCTCGGCATGCGGTTTTGGATCCCCCACAGCTCTGGTCCGGCGGCGAGAATGTTCGTTGGTTTGTTCCTTCTGCGCACATGATTTCATCTGTACTTTAGTTTATAAACTTAGCTGCTATTTGCAGGCTAAAGGCCTTGCCTATTTGTCCCGATAACTGGATTAACTAGTGCTATTGCCTCTGCGAGCATCGTACGGCCTGAACAGTGAGCGGACGGACGTGCATGACAGACAACAACAGCTCTTTCTCAACGGCTCTCGACTTGGTAAAACACAATTAGCAGGTTAATTAAGTGTATTGTTTGCGCGCTGAAGCCAACGCGCTGCTGTATGTATGTCGGGTCTGGAGATGATTCGTCGGCGGCACTGAAAACCACACACACGATCAGGAGAGGCACACGTTATCACGGCTGAATGGTTCTCGCCGTGATTCTCGCGACGCCCTGTGCATTGGATTACTGTATATACTAGCACCCGTTTGCCCAATTTATCTTTTTTACTCATATGGTCAAATGCTCACAACATGTTTTACCTCAAGGAGGCTCGACTAATTATACCAAGGTTTGCAACACATCCGCACCATATCATAATAGGATGAATTAAACTCAACTCCAACAAATTCGAATGAAAAGACATGTCTAATCCGTAAGCGTTAACAACAATACATTCACAATATACGGTCAATTTGATTCCCAGTAAAAATGGTGAATCTGTAACATTTCTAATAAATAAAATAAAACCTAGGAAAGAATTTCCAAATCAGTTTCATTAATTTGACCTATCATGTACTACCAACGGTCCTACCCTTTTTTTAGAGACGGTCCTACCTTCTTTTTGGAGATGATTTTTTTTTAAGAGATGATGAATAGAGTCGAACAATTGTTCCAAGAGCTTTCACGTTCGGCCCAGTCGCGAATGGGCTTTATTACCTCACCCTGGCCTAATAGGCTTGAAAAGCCTTAAGAAGATACCGGCCCACAGAAAAAGGTTCACCAAACTGAAACTGAAGTCACGAATCCAGCATTTCTGCAGATGTCATCAACGCAAAACCGGCCGAGGAAAATCGAAACCCGTCCAAAAAATAAATCCGCCCAAGTAATTCGTCGTCGTCTCCCCCTCGTCCCCTCCCAGCCTCCGCCACTCACCCCTTCCGCTCGCCCCCAAATCGTAAACCCTAGCCAAGCTCGAGAGCCCCTGCAGCCATGGGCGCCAGTCGGAAGCTGCAGGGAGAGATCGACCGCGTCCTCAAGAAGGTCCAGGAGGGCGTCGATGTCTTCGACAGCATCTGGAACAAGGCACGCACCCCCAGCCGCCCTCCCCCGCCACCGGAATTTTTCTCGCGATTTTCTTGACGGGTGTCCTGGATGGGGGGTTTCTGCAGGTCTACGACACCGAGAATGCGAACCAGAAGGAGAAGTTCGAGGCCGACCTCAAGAAGGAGATCAAGAAGCTGCAGCGGTACAGGGACCAGATCAAGACGTGGATCCAGTCAAGCGAGATCAAGGACAAGAAGGTAAGACCACGGGCTCCGGCCTCCCACAGCTAGCATCCCTCTCTGTGCGTGAGGGATTAGGGAAGTGCTCGTGATGCAATGCTACTTGCTGTGACTTATGTTCGGTAAACCAGTTATGCTGATCTGCTTAGTTAATTGTGTGGGTCGAGGTTTTAGAAGAAGCTCTATTTCACAGTGCCATATGGATCGTGATCCGTCAGTGTGGACCTTGCTTGAATGGACACTGGTCGGCGCATGCATAACGTCTACAGGCGGTTGCATATGTATAGTGTAGTATGGGCTAGGAACGTATAAGGCTTTCTGCTATTTTGTTTTTTGGGTGTTATAGATTCGTTGCCATAGTACCAGGCTGTTCTTTACTTGTTGAGCCTGCAGTTTTTGTCGTTACTCGTAGGCTTTTCTGTTATGAAGTTTGTCGGTGAGTCCAAGTGTTCGCTAGCTTTCAATAGATACCTGTGCAGGTAGCTGCTATTTTTAACAATCAGACTTGAGATCCACTCTAAGCGTGAACGTTTCCTTCATTTTTGACTGCAGTTTCGTTACACGTAGGCTTTTCTGTTAATGAAGTTTGTCGGCGAATTGAAGTATTCGCTAGCTTTCAATAGATACCTGTGCAGGTAGCTGATATTTTTAACAATCAGACTATAGATCCACCCTAACCGTGAGCGTTTTCGCTAGCTTTCAATTGAGATCCACTCTAAGCGTGAGATTTTTGCCTGCAGTTTTTGTTGTTACTCGTAGGATTTTCAGTTATCAAGTTTGTTGGCGAGTCCAAGTGTTCGCTAGCTTTCAATAGATACCTGTGCAGGTAGCTGATATTTTTAACAATCAGACTATAGATCCACCCTAACCGTGAGCGTTCCCTTTATTTTTCTTTTCATGGTACACATTGATATTTAGGATTAATTTGGAATTTTTATGCATTTCATTCGTCATATTTGGTAAGAGTAAGAATAATAATCCATTCCTGGCAGTTTAGAGCAAACATCTGACTTTTTTATTTTCTCCTATGGGCTATACTGCCTGGTGTAGTGAGTTTAATGCAGCAAGATTTTGATACCAACCCTATCACAATCTTAGATAACATACTGACTTCGTCCAACCACTTCAAGCAAGTTTGAAAATAATGCCGTTCCTTTTCAAAGCGCAAGAATGATAATGAGTTTTTCTTTTCTGAGGCCACTTTTTTATTTGTTATGATTCGCTCGAACTTCACATATCGCCAGCGGAATTTTTTGAAAAATTTTAAAGCTCCTGATTCTTGAGACAATCTCACTATATGAGTAATGTGACGGTGAGTTGATGCAGATTGGTTATGGTTCTTACATCAGAGGACTTTTTTTTTTTTGCTTCCTGCTTTACTTGTAATATTTTTTTTTTTCAATTCAGGTTGTAGTTGGTAACCAAAATCATGATGTGCCATATATATAATGTTTTACTTAGGTCTGAACAAGAATGGTAACATTTTCTGAAATGTTGTATGTTTCCTGATTTTGGAATTTACTACTCCCTCAGTCCCAATATATTTGACACTTCACAATGTGGGTTCACTGCCTCTGGACACGGAATTAAGAAGAGGTGGAAAATGTGGGTGCACAGGATACACGGAGGAGATAGAGATAGGTGCATTGGGAAGTGAGAATGCCAATTATTCTGGGGAAAACTACAGAAGGCTAGGATCCAAATATTCTGGGACGGAGGGAGTACAATGTTTTTTCATTTTTGCATTTCACAATGTCTTTTTGTTGGTGAAATAATGTTTCTTCATATGATATATATGTCTGCACTTAAGTCGCTCTTAGCTTGTTCTGGTTTTAATTCATTGCAATATATGTTGACTTAGGTTAGTGCCTCTTATGAGCAGGCTCTTATGGATGCCCGAAAGCAGATTGAACGAGAGATGGAGCGGTTTAAGGTTTGCGAGAAGGAGACAAAAACCAAGGCCTTCTCAAAAGAAGGGCTAGGTCAGCAACCAAAAACTGTAAGCCCTTTAATTCTTTCGTTTGCGCTATCACACTGTCCCTATGTTGGTGTTACCTATTCAGGTGCTTATATAAAGTTTTATTTCTAAAAGACTGATGGTAACAGTTAAAAGTTACTCTATATTATTTTTCTTGGAACATTGTAAAGTATTCTTTCTCTGATATTGCGGGTCAGTCTCGCGTTCCTCTAAAATATTCAAACTTTTAGGTTGAAATAAAACTGAGCCTATTATTCAACGTTTGCATAGGAGACACAATAATGCACTGATTTTCTAAAGACTTCAAGGAATTTTTAGAACGTTTTACCTGAACTTTGAGTTTACTTCACAAATTAGCACTATTAATAAAGAGATAAATAATCAATTGCTCGAGGCTGTATGAATATGTTAAGGTCCTGCCTTAGATTATAATCAGATGTCGGCACCATTTACTTGATTCTTTCCCTAAGCTCCATGCTGACTGCTGGGCATGCTTGGGTCATGGCTGATTGTTTACACATGACAGTCTAGTGCTATTTTCTTGGATGCCGTGCACCTCATTATCTTCTAGCTTCTGTTCCATCTATTTATTTCTTATTTGTTGCAGGATCCAAAAGAGAAGGCCAAAGCTGAAACGAGAGACTGGCTTAACAATGTGGTATGTTGGAAATGGTGCACGCCGAGCCCTGTGTTCTTGTGTGTTCATTTCTGTTTGATTCTACATGCTCAACTGAAACAAAAACTGAATTGCGATAATGCTATATATTCTAATTCTTTCCTGAAGCAATAATCACCCTGTGATGATATACAAACAGATCTATATAACAGTTTCGTTGATCTGAGTGTTGCGATTCCTAAAGATGTTGTGTTAATATTTGTATGGCTCTTGTATGTCTATTGATGTTTTCTATTATGCGATTTTGTAATGAATGATGATTTCTTGTGTGGCTATTATTTGTTTCTTTTTGTAAATGTGCAATTTCTCTAATAGACATGGGCATTGCTATATTTTTACAGGTTAGTGATTTGGAAAACCAAATTGATAACTTTGAAGCAGAACTCGAAGGTCTTTCAATTAAAAAGGGAAAGCAAAGGCCACCCCGTTTGGTATGATCAGTTATACTATTACATTGCAGATTTATCATGCTTTACTCTTTAGCCTGTATAGAACTTGTTTCAAACGATCTCTATTATAGACTAAATGATTTTGCATGATCAGGTACATTTAGAGAAATCTATTACGCGGCATAAAGCTCATATAAAGAAATTGGAGTCAATTTTGAGGCTTTTGGATAACGAGGAGTTGAGTCCTGAACAAGTTAATGATGTTAAAGATTTCCTGGAAGACTATGTTGAACGCAATCAGGTTTAGTTCCCATCTTATATAACTTTCATTATATCTTCTTTGATATATTTGAGGGCACTTGTGGTAGACTACAGCTATACCAGGGGTCTTATCTTCTTTCCGTCTTTATTCAGGAAGACTTCGATGAATTCAGTGACGTTGAGGACTTGTATAGCACATTGCCTATGGAGAAGGTTGAAGCACTTGAAGATATGGTTTCACTTGCTGCTTCGACTCTTGTTAAGGTATGCTATAATGTTGGTTATACTTATGGTGATTCCTGTGATTGTGTTAAGGATTAACATTATTAGGTGTCTGCTGTAAATATGGCTGTTTCTTTAGTGGATGTCTTTCCTCTTGTCTGTTGCATGTTAGGCATCACTTAGCTAAGCACACCTATCTTTTTTTGAGACATGTTTCTTGATTGGCAGGGTGTTGCTTCTGTTACGACAAGTGCAGTTTTAAGCTCGAAAAGTTCGGTTACAACTTCATCTACTCAGGTATCTATTGCCAGTTGTTATTAATTATGTTAGGTTTGGATATTATATATATTTTTTTTATATTGCAAACCCACTTCACTTTTAGCATTTGCGATGCCATCTTTGTTAACAACCGTGCTGTTGCATTCATGTAAACTTTCAAGTCTAGTATTGATGGGACCAATTTCCTTTAAAGTTGCCATTTGGATTTGTATGTGTTTTGTTTCTCTGTTGATGTTAGGGAATTCTGTTTCACGTTGTTTCTCTGTTGATATTAGGGAATTTTGTTTCAGGTTTCCTGATACCTGATTTTCGTTATTACTTATTTGCTGACTTATCAATTATGTACACATCCTTTTCAGCCTACTGTTTCAACAGCGGCTTCACAAGGCACATCACAAGATCAAACAGAGGAAACAGTTTCACAAGAAAGCAACCCTGAATCTGCGCCACAGACTCCACCTTCGAAAGGTGGAAATCTTGGACCTTCAGTGCCAGTTGTGCCCATTGCTGTCACTACTGGTACTATGCCGGCTTCAGTATCCACGGATACTATTAGTTCCCCTGTACGGCCGACTGTTCCTGCCACAGCAGCTGCAGTACTATCTGGTTCTGCTACTGCACGGAGTGCTTCCGAGAGTACACCTGCTGTTACATCAATTGCGGCAAATTTATCTAGCAGCTTGAAGGATGATGACAGCATGAACTTTCCTCCACGAAGACCATCTCCTGCTATTGAACTTGGAATTGGCAGAGGCATACCTCGGGGAATAACTAGTCAGACATTAGGTTCAGCTCCCATAAGTATAGGTCCGCTCCCAGGAAATGGATCGGTTAGTGCTCTTCCTGCAATAAATCTCGTAAAATAAATCTATTGAATACTGATGAGAGGATTAACAATTGGTCATTTTTCTCAGCAGTTGGTTTCACCTCATGGTAATAAAGTTCAACCGCAGCCAGGTCTAAGGACTAATGATGCAGCTAGCTCTGAGCCTGCTAATGCAAACGAAAACACGATTCTTGGAACAAGGGTCTTTTCGCCACCAGTTGTATCTGGGGTTCAATGGAGACCTCAAACTGGTGCTGCTTTTCAAAATCAAAGTGAAACCGTATGTATATCTGCTGTTGTTCATTTTAGTTTTAGTCCACTAACCATTTGCACACTTACACATCATCAAATGGACTTCATGATCTATCGCTTTCTGGAACACAGTATAGGCTTACCAGACATGTTAATGTCTCAGTAATTTCTAATATTTAAAGTACCATCAGTTACCTCAATAATATTATCAATTTAAACTTGAGCTCTCAATTTCTCTGTTAGTGTTTAGATTGGGTGTGTGAAATAGCACATAGATTTGAACAATGAAACTTGCCAGTCATGTCCTGAGGACCGTCTCGATGTCCATATATCAGTTTTTAGTGGATGGCATTCAAATCATTTGGACATCTATTGAATTCTGGGGACACTTATGGATTGTGATTCTTTTCTTGATTCAGTGTGTCTGTTTGGATGCATCCAAATCACCTGTGCTTTTCTGCTGTTAGCTTTGTACGCCATCACTAGGGTCAGACATAATGTTTTAATTTAGAAATATAACACTAATAGTTCATTTCCAGGGCCAGTTCCGTGGAAGACCTGAGATTTCTGCCGATCAAAGGGAGAAATACTTGCAAAGATTGCAGCAAGCACAGCAGCAAGGCAGCCTTCTTAGCAATTCTCATATAACTGGCATAAATCAGAAGCAGTTTCCAACACAGCAGTCAAATCCCCTTCTACAGCAGGTTTATCCTGATGTTGACACAAAATTAAAATTTGTTGCATTATGCTGTGGATTAAAAGTTCTTGTATCAAGTTAATTAACTCGAGAAAAAACAACATAGTTATCTTCAGATTTTATATTTTCTACTTGTTACTGTTCTACTTAGTATTTTATCCTAACTGGACATTTCCGGTGTAAATCATTTATTAGTTGTATCAGCTAACCGCGGTATTATTTTCATCGAGGCATCAAATTAATTAAAATGCCATGTGAATGTTGTAGAGATAATGTGATTTAGCACCCTATATACTTAATGTGAGAATGTTGTAGTTCGCTGTTTTCATTTTTTTCTCCTTTTATCTATGATACGGCGTTCACTGTTTTGTTTTCATAATATGTAGGGGAAACACAACAAATTTTCCGGTTTAATTTATGCATAACCAATAGGGCGCATGTATCGTCTTTTTTCTTCTTTGGGAACACGATTGCTTCTCATGAAAATTCTCAGTCGTTTTATTTTTCTTTCTTTCAGTACAGAAACCATTTTCTCGCTTCTGATTAGTTTATTATGCAGTTTAATTCACAGAGTTCCTCTTTACCCTCCCAAGGGAACCTTGGTATCGGAGTTCAAGGTCCAGGTATTATCCCTGTTCTCCGATGTCAGCTACAACCTCACAAATTTCCAGTTTTACAGAAATGTAGCAACTAGCGAACATCCAATAAGTTAGTATTTTTCAAAATATTTGATCACTACTTGTGTGCATTGAGAATTACCCGTCTTTGCAGATTCTGGGCATATAAAAAGTGAGGAACAACAAAGTTTGGCTGAAGATGTTGCCATGGAATCTGCTGCCACAACAGGAGCTAATAAACATACCAGTGAAGATGACACAAAGATTCCATTTTCGGTATGGTCAACCTTTTGCTCATGCTCATTGAACCAGCCTCGTAGAAATGCCATTTATTCTATGTTCATGATTTTTCAACACATTCTTCTGGTTTGGTTTACAGAATCCGTCAGCATCCACAGCAGAAAGCACTCAGCTATCTAGGGACACTGATTTATCGCCTGGGCAGCCACTGCAACATGGAATGTCATCGTCTGGTGTGGGTGTTATTGGTCGGAGAAGTGTATCTGATCTTGGTGCAATCGGAGATAACCTCACTGGAACAGCAGCAAGCTCTAGTCATGATCATATTTATAATTTACAAATGCTTGAAGCTGCGTACCACAGGCTTCCACAGCCAAAGGACTCGGAGCGTGCTAAAAACTATGTACCGGTATGGACTTCTACAGGATTCGGCTACTGATGTGCTAGTGTAATGTTCTAATTCTTTACCTTCCTTTAATCTTAGCGGCACCCTGCAGTCACCCCTTCTAGTTACCCCCAAGTTCAGGCACCAATTGTATCGAATCCTAACTTTTGGGAAAGGATTGGTAGTGACACAATGGCTACGGATATGCTGTTCTTTGCATTCTACTATCAACAGGTCAATTGTTATAGCCTTTCTAGCTTTTCAATTTCCTTTCCTGCCTCAACCAGTAAACTTGGTTGCTCCTAACATGTTTTTTTCTTCTAATTCAGAACACATACCAACAGTATCTTGCTGCTAGAGAACTAAAGAAGCAGTCATGGAGATTTCACAGGCGGTACAACACTTGGTTCCAACGGCATGTGGAGCCACAAGTTACGACTGATGAGTATGAGCGGGGATCCTATGTGTACTTCGATTTCCATGTCACAGAGGACGGCTCAGGATGGTAAGTGGGCCTTAATACAGAGTTATGGATTAATTTTCAGGCAACGATTCAGAGATTTTCCAGATGGGTTTTCTTTTTGAACTTTACATAGTTCATACTTGTTTTGCACTGACGATCATCCTAAACATGTTAATGCTGCTTGCAGGTGTCAAAGAATCAAGAATGATTTCACATTTGAGTACAACTACCTTGAGGATGAACTGTCAGTACAGACAAACTAGTGTACTGTGTTCATAGGTCTAATTGAACTGTTCTTCTTTTTTTAACAAGACTCGGAAAGGAGCTGTTTGAACTCGTCGTGTCAAGTGTCAACCTTGTGAATGAATCCGTGCATTCCTTGTCCTAGGTTCTCATGCACCTGTTTAGATCATGATACTGAAGTAAGTTTCAGATTGAATGAATCTGTGCATTTTTTGTCTTAGGTTCCCATGCAGCAGATCATGATACTGAAATTAGTTTTACATTGAATCAAACTGTCAGTTTGCCTCTCTGCTGTACATAACTTTGTTCTGAACTTTATAACATGTTATTTTGTGGGCATGTGCTCCAGAAGTACATAACTTTGTTGACATTAGCTTTTATAAGCTTTTGAGCCGTGAACACAAAGGCCTGGCAATGTTTGGTATGGAAGTGCTAGTGCGGCCTAGGGTATG
>LAPY01003204.1:17920-27956 GCA_000970635.1 Eragrostis tef | reverse complement strand
GGATAGCAGACAGAGCATCCTTCCCATTTTGGAAGGCCATGGACGTGTCTGCCTCGAATAATTGCTCATCCTTTTTGGCCCAGATGCATGTGGCAGTATGGTCGCGACTCAAGACACATATCAGGCTCAGAGTAGGCGGCGCGGCATGCATTTTCTTCCCACGTAACGATTGTCCCTTCGGTCATGTTCAGACATCATAACCTTGAAAGGGAAAATCTCCACGGGAATCTTTCTCACCGAATAGTTTATGTTTTAGCATACAATTTGCCCTTTTCATTGAGAAACCAACAATATGCTTGCGTGCACCATACGATCTCCGCCCTGTGGGCTGTGGAGAAGGCCACTAGGCATGTCTCTGTATGTGAGAATAATTTAAACACTATCTGTGCGGCCGGAAAACGGACACCTTTTGGCTGCCTCTCTCTCTAAATAAAACAGCCAAATCGGCGAGCAAATCAACTAGTCCAACTGCTCCCAACATGATATTCATTCACGTTTCTCGCGAGATATGAATCCCTGGATCTGTGGTATTACGGGCTCATGGTTAATGAGCCTTCTTCAGCTCTTTAATATGGAATTTTTATTTAAGGGAGCATGAACTGATGAGGCACTACTTTCAGACGGCAAACACAAAAGGATATGGGGTCGATATTCTAGCCATGTTTTCCATGGATTTGGAAGAGACCTGCAAGTTTTTCCCATCACCATGCAACGACCGGTTCGCGTACCACATTGCTTTTTATCTCACTGCATGGCAGCTTCTCTTGCCGACCATCTCATGGACACTCGGGTACAGCAGACGCAAACACAAGAGTGCCACTCCTACAGACCCGATACCACATGCCCATATACTGCTACACCTACGTCCACATCCATCGTGTGGAAGACAAGACAGGCAAGCGAGCCAACTTTCAGGTTTCAACATAACTGGCTGTGTGCGCGAACAGAGCACCAGTATAACGTACTAAGGGATATGAACTAATCATGAGTTAACTAGGATTAACGGATTCTACTCACAAATTAGCCATTATTATACAATTGGTTCTGTAAAGTCTATTAATCCTTCTTATTGGCATCCAAATCTCAGACAAACTGTTAGTTCATATGCGCAGACACAGCTGTCCTCTCCAGGTACGAGCAATACAAGCATACAAACAGTTAGTTCAGCCTGTTTGGCAGACGGTTTTGTAACAACTGCAGTTCTAGTTATTTTTTTTTAAACAACTACTATAGTAAAACAGCTACAAAACAGCCTGCCGAACAAGCTGAACAGAATCATATTTCATATTACTACTCAACGTTCTCTGATTCTGGGTTGCAGTCCCCGCAACTAGGACACTACCATGTGGCACGCCCAAAGTTATCCGCAACCCGTCACAGGTGGACGCATTTACAACAGATAATACGTCTGAAAATAGTTTGTGGCCAGTACATTCGACACGAATCAGAAAACAAAGAACACAGACCTAGATTCAGGCTATAGCTTCTTCATATCAGTACATGTTATAGTATTATTTGGCGCACAGCCTGAGTCCAGCAGAAACCTGACCAGTTCTGGGATATTGTCATGACCTCCGTGGTATATGATCTCAATAGATTTTAGCTTCGGACATTGCAAAGGCACCGGTTTTCTAGACTGTTCGGTAGGCTGCAGCTGCGGCTGTAGAAAAAATAACTGCGAACACTGTAGCGGCTGCAAAAAAAAATAACTAAAATACTGTAGCTGCTGCAAAACAGCCGCTGCAAAGCAGCCAAGCGAACAGGCTGTATGTATTCTCCGACTTTGCATTTCTTTCCCCTCCAGTGGAATCTTCTGATAACTGTTTCCACTGTAAGGGATTTGTGTAAGTTACATGTAGCGAAATAAATAGAGCAAGAGTTACAGTGGACTACGAGAAAAATGAAATACCTTGCAATACTTTAAAAGTAGCTTTTCCAAAATAGGAGAGCTCTGCAGACAGTGCTGCAATAACCTGAAGTCATCATGTAACCTGCACCAAGACAGGAATAAGGTTCTCAAGTTCTCCAGCTTGGGGAGTTCAAACGGTTCAGTAACTAGCGTTGCCTGAAATCAAGATACAACTTGTTAGAATTCCAGGAAAGGGATAGGCATATATGCTCTGTTTTGTTGCAGTATCACAAATTAAGTAGCCGACATAGTTCAAGCTATCTCACCATTTTTGTGTTAGGATTGCTTAAATACTACAAGTTTTATAAAAAAATGAAGTTATGATTGCTCAACACTACATTTTATTACAAAATAAAAATAACAGGGCCCAAGCAGAGTGCAGTAATGTATATAGGAAAGGGATGAGCAGGGTGAAGAGAAACACCCTGCAAGCAACAAGATGCGATTATCCTTGAAGAAAGTAAACGAGTATTAGATTGTCGGATTGCTTCAATAATACTACATTTTTTTAAGAAAGTAAATGAAGTTACGATTGCTTCAACATTACATTTTCTTACAAAATAAAAATAACAGGGCCAAAGCAGAGTGTATTAATGTATATAGGCAAGGAGATGAGCAGGGTTAAGAGAGACACCCTGCAGGCAACAAGATGCAGTCATCCTCTAATAAAGAAAATTACTGAGTATTAGATTGTAGGCAATAAATAAACCAAAAATACAGGCATATTCAAAGGTGAAAAAAGATAACAACCATGCAAAAGGTAGTAGGAAATTTCAGAAGAATTGGCTCTATACAACCATATTGATGTGCAAATCGGCACCATCCAATGTGAGGCTGACAAGTAGGAGATGCTGACTATATTTTTCTAACTCAAGTGATCTTTTTAATGGAACTGAGCAATTTCTCCATGACCCTAGAATGTTCAAGGGAAAAAGGGAACATTTTAACGTTCAGTTTTATATGCCTGACCCAATTCTTACAGTTGCCGCTTGGCTCAAATGAAGAGCATCGAGTAATTGTACGACTGCTAATACCCTTCCGCTAACCAGAAGGAAAGACCCTAAACAGCAGAATAGGCGAAACACATTCCGAACATCATCACTCGCGCATTTTGATGACCACAACAACAACAGGAACACGTTCCATATCCCGTAGCCAGCAGCAGGGCGCATTTAGAATATTTTTTTTGGAACGTTTACCCAATTTAATTGAAAATCCCAACTTTTAACTCACAAGCAACATATTTCTTCAATTACTTCTCCAGTCATGCAAAAAATCAACCTACTAGCATTTAGTCAACTTTTCTTGCAATAATTCTAGATAAATAATCAACACGAACCAATTAATGTCGATTTTTTCATATCATTGGAGATTACCAGCAGCACAACAAAAGAAAAATGATTATTCACAAATGTCAGAGAAGAAATGGAAAATTCAAAGTTGCATCCCATTAGCATCAACACCATGCCGTAATAAAGTAATTTGGAGTTTGGGATGGTAGTGGCAAACAGACAACACAAGCAACATATAGACACCATACTAGAGCTCAGTTCAAAACAGCCTAACAGGAGAGGGAAAATTCAAATCGTGCACTAAAGTAAATGGACATAGACAAGAATTAACTTCTCCCACCTGCAAATTCTGCAAAGTAAGGTTCTCCAGATAGGGACACTTCTGCAGAAATCTCCCAAGAGCCTTGGATGCATGCGCATCGTGCACATGACATTCATCTAGGTCGAGGAAACGTGACCCGAGAGACAATGTTCTCAAGTTGTTGAATATAGGAAATTTGTCAAATTCCTCATCTAGCATTGCCTGAAAGAAAGAAAAGAAATAGTGACCAAAGTGAGCTAATGATATGTTAAACTAAATCAAAAAGTGCAAGACATTCACATGACACCAAATATATATGCATGGACCAAAAACGTATCTAATAAAGATGGTATACCATTGGTTGAAAATCCATCAGCTCCAAACTTGTCACGCGGGATAATCTTCCAAGAAGCATGGCTTCGCTTCTTGACCACGGAATAGCTGGAAATGTAATCGACGCCTTCGTAAGGGAGTTTACTGCATCTAACGAAATACCGTTTCTGTAGGTGTTGAAAGTTACGCCCAGGAACAGGGAAGCAAGACCAGGAGCCCTGATAACAAGTACATCGGTGGATTGATTCTTACACTATATTCCTTAAGTACCAAATTCTTCCGTTTGTCTGAATGAATGCCAGAAAACCTGCCGCAACAATTCCTGAGAACCAAATCCTCCAGGTCTGGGAACCAAGATTGGAGCTTCTCGGTGAAAGAATCGTCCAACAACACACCATAAAGATCCAATCTTTTGAGGCGACGACAAGAGCTGGAGCCCAGATGGGGTAACTGGTAGTAATAGTGCCTAGCGTCATCATCGTAGCACGTAACCATGAGCTGCAGCACCAACGGGTTGTCCTTGATGGCACGACGAATCCATGCATTGACGTGCGGATGCAAATAGTCGGGAACAAAATGTGCTTTCAACCGGAACGCCTCGCATGGAGCCCGATGTAATGCAAACAGGTTGGTGGCGAAGTCCTCAATCCATTCCCAGGCCTCCTCCCAGTCATTTGAGTCCTTTCGAAAATCACTGGAGTCGAGATTGATGGCAGGCACCGTGGTCTGCACGGACTGCC
Organism: Eragrostis tef; assembly: GCA_000970635.1. NCBI lineage: Eukaryota > Viridiplantae > Streptophyta > Magnoliopsida > Poales > Poaceae > Eragrostis > Eragrostis tef. Next base: position 23,381 of record LAPY01003204.1, on the reverse strand, counting down.
AGGACGGGAGCAAGGAGAGAACGTGGCCAAGGAGCTCGTCCGGCAGGGCGCTCAGCCGGTCAGGGGACAAGCCGCCGCCATAGGGGACACGTTTGGCGGCGGCCTCCATCACGGATGCCGGAGCAGCAAAGGGAAGCGGCCGGGGGAGACCTTCCCGAGCCAAGACACCGCCTCGGCCGGATCTCTACCGCCCGCTGCAGCAGACACGGCGCCAAATTACAACATGGCATTACCTTGGAAGTGGGATCAATTGCATCGCTGCGGGAGGAAGAAACCCTACCCGTCAGCCGCCGTCACCACCCCGGCACCCCCGTGGCGAGAACGAAAAGGAGTAAAAGGACGAGGGCATCTCACGTTCTCCTTTTTTTTTTTCTGGAGCACCTTCGGCCTTCTTTTTTTTTTTGAGAAGTGGGCCTTCTGCTTCAAGCGCTTCTGCGCCCATCCAAATCGCAGGCATGCTAAGGAAAAAAGGAGAAGATGCTAAAAAAAAGGAAAAAAAGGAGAGAAAAAAAAGGAGATAATCTTTGGGACTTCCATGGGAAGAGACCTACCAAGAATCATTCCTCCACGATCGGTTCTACATTGCTTTTTATCAACCTTCTCAAGTAGACGACGACCAAGCATCATTCCTTGCCACGATCGGTTCTACATTGCTTTTTATCAGCCTTCTCAAGTAGGCTACACCCACGCTTTACACCCATCAGAATTCAGAAAGAGCAGCACGATATGCCCAACGGCCGAACTTTAAATTGGGTCTGATGGGTCAAACTGGCAGTAATACACATCAATTCCACTTCTAAGAGAACTACCAACACAAAACTGGATCAGCAATTCAGATGGTTAACCCCTACCGCCACAGAAGTCAGAGTGAACCGTGGGAACAATGGAAATGATCAAGTACTACAAGCCTACTCTCTACGGCTAATCTAGTTCAATCGCCCCTTCCTACTTTACACACCGTGCACAACAGAAGGACGCACCTAATTCTTCACACATGCACGGCAGCAGCATGATTAGTTTCCCTTCTAACTCCTAGGTTCAGTCGACTTGCTCTCGAGACCACCAGTACAGACCAGGGGCTTTAACAGCTTCGTCCCCGGTTTCCTCTGACGAGATTGAGGAGCTCTCAATTATTTCATCATCTGAGACATCGTCATCTTTCTCTACTTGTACGCGATGAGCATTGTCAGCAACCCACTTGGCAAACTCTGGGGTTGCTGTGCATTCCGCCAGCGCCTTCCTGGTCCATTCCTGGGTGAACTCCTCCCATTCTTTCTTTGAATATTTACGCGGTTGGATGTTGTGGAAGGTCGAGTAGTAGTCTTCATCTTGATTTGGTACCACCCGCCTTGCTAGTGTGGAACCCAATCCTGCAAAAACAGCATGTAGTCATGTCAAGCACTTTCTAATGCTTTTGAATGATTATCACACAGATGCTAAAGGAGCATCACTAGGTCATATTCATAAAAAAAAAAGCGAGAATAATAGCATCACTTCAAATATATGAAGGATTTTTTTATATGAAGAAATCATATGAAGTATTCACCCAAAAAAAGAGAATGTTCGAGGTGTTATTTACCTCCATTGGCCAAATTGTTCCAACCATATTTTGTAGCTGAACTTCTCGATGCGGTTCTTCCAATATCGATGTTAGATGTTGGGCTTAAGAACTGGACCTGGGGACTGTTGGGTGATCCCTGTGTATACATTGGCTGAAAAGAAGCCTTTGGCTGCTTTTGTTTCCTGCACAAGAACCGGCATACTTAGTACCCTAAGCATGTGCATAAAAGATCAATGACAACTGAAGGAACTTACGGTGTAATTGTCTTCTGAAACTTGTTTTCTGTGAACAAGGAGCAAACCCACCAGCAAGCAGCTAAAGCAACCAGTGCTAGAAGAGGATCAAGTGTGCTCTGGACAGATACACAGCATGTCAGATATGGAATGCAAGGAACAAAACAACAAAGGTAATCCAATTCACACAATAAACAAGGATTCAGGGACCACATAGGTGGTCGAGAGGAATATTAAGCTTCAGAAGGAATAAAAAAAAAAGAGAACAGAAACAAACCTGCATAACAAAGAATGTGGCGACAACACGCATAGCCCACTTTACGAATTGTGCAATCCCAGCATCTACACTGCCATCTTTTGAGAGGATAAATCTCCTGACCATCCAATAGCCAAAACCAGCTCCAGTCAAGACAATTGCTATCAGCAGGAAGATTGAGACCTGTATAGATCATTAACTTTTGTTAGTTGAAGAGCTTAAAAGTTGGCCTCAATGTAATTTTGATTTGTGACTTGGGAACATCAAAATGACATAATACAATGGGTAGAACATCACAACATCACAACTCTGTTGATTAGAAACATGACTATCAGAATGCGTGTCGTAAAGGCATTGTCATACAAGTCAATAGGTGAAACAGAATGTTCTTATCAAGGTATCTGTTGAAGATACACATATGTTTGCGTGCAGCAGTGCTACATACATTTGCTATGCTAATCAACAAACAGGCAACACTTAAAGTGGGCCAATCGAGTTCAAGTTTACTGCTCCATATTAAAGCATGAAATTACACTGTAAGCATAAGCACAATATTCCTTTTTACAGTTGGAAGGTTTTATATATGCATGAGCATGAAACAAAACAAAAATCCCCAACTATCATAATTTGCCAGAAATGCACTTAACATGTACTAAGTAAATAGAGAAAGAAAATTCATTCATGCGAGACAGATTACTTACAGGGTTGTGCATCTCTTCACTCAAGCCAAAGTTTTCCAGAATAGTGGCGACCAATGTAGAGAAGTAGTGTACAACATAGGAACCAACACCTAACTGAACATAAGGATAAGAGAAAAACAATTACAAAGAATATGTGAGAATCGAGGAATGCTCAAACAAGGTTTCAGAAAATAATAACAGAAATGGTGTGGGCATAAGAAACTTACCACAGATCCATATATTGTAAGGTAAAATAAACTTTTCTTGCCCATTGGTAGCAGTTTCATCCCCTATAACAATGCAAGGTCAGAGTACAATAACATATCATAGAACTGGTGGCCATCAAAAAATAAACTGAAAGTAGATTGAAGGTTGTTCTTTATCAGCATTTCACATTAACTTGGCACTTTCATCTAATCCAAGGATCACATGACCACATTTAAGACTTTGAGGAGAGGATGCGGAGGGGCAAAATGCAATGAACTAGAGTATGTATCAAATTTATTTAACAAAAAGTGCACATAACATCAGTGGCAAGATCGGCTGTAACCTCCTAGTGAGGCCAAGGCTGGGATGCTCTTTTCCCATTATCTAAAAAAAACATCAGTGGCAAGATGCATGTAACAAGAAACACAGACATTATCTGAGATTATTCTTGAGGTTCCGAAGAAATTATATCCCAGTGCATGGGTCAACATGTTTTCTCATGAATATGGGCAAAGAAGAAAGGTGGATCTCAAACAGACCAGAAACAAGATGGTGAAAAGCATCAATGCAATAAGGATGTGCCATTTAGACAATAGGCCATGTTTATCTAAAAGTGAATTGAATTTCTGGATAGAATCAATACATCTGTAGGTTCAAACATGTAAGAAGCTCAGAGTAAGGTCCGTTAAGAGGGTATACTAAAAACACACTGTCAGTCTGTCACAACATGATTTCAGAGGCAATAAAACACTACGTTTAAATTGTTTGGATAATGCTCATGTCTGCAAGTATCGATCAAACAGACCAGAAACGAGATGGTGAAAAGCATCAATGCAATAAGGATGTGCCATTTAGACAATAGGCCAAGTTTATCTAAAAGTGAATTGAATTTCTGGATAGAATCAAAACATCTGTAGGTTCAAACATGTAACACTCTCAGAGTCCGTTAAGAGCATACTGTCAGTCTGTCACAACATGATTTCAGAGGCAATAAAACACTACGTTTAAATTGTTTGGATAATGCTCATGTCTGCAAGTATCGATGACGATAAGTCTTGACAAAAATATAAATGTGCTAAAAAATGTACCTGAAAAAGGACAATGAGAACAACAAGCAGGATTCCAAGAGCCATAGAGCTGCTATAGTAAAAGGGTGCCCATTTGCTAACAATGGGTGACAAGAATAGCAGTACAAATCCAATACCAAGGCAGGCTAAACGCCATCTCTGGAACTCTGCGTAGACACAAGGAACAAGACCATATAATTTTAGAGAAATAGGAATAGATGCTAAAAGAACCAAATTCACAAACAATCCTAACCTTCCTGAACAGAAAGAGTGAAGCTAGCAGATTTCTTATCAGCCAGTTTCACATCAACATATTTGTTTCCATATGGAGACTTCACAGCATTCCACATGCCAGTTTGGAAAGCCTGCCATTCACCCATATCGCATTGGCATAATCCCATAGATGCATTCCTGCAAAGGTAAACTGCTTCAACATTCCAGGCGCTGAGAGTGCCAACATTAACAGTCTGTATGAATCAAAACATGACCTACCCATGGAAGCAAACCTCTATCTTCCAATGGAACTTCTCCGGTATTGATTGAGAAACATTCATTCTGACATGTATCTGACTTGGGTAGCTTGCAAGATGTAACCTTGGTATTCCAGACAGGCGGATTCGTTCACAAAATTGTCCATCCATGGACGAGGGAGCAAATGTAACCTCTGGATTTTCGTGACTTACATCTGAAACAGTAAGTAATTTATTAAGTAAAGCGTTATGCAGAGGAGTGTCATGCGCAATAGAGAACACATATATTTAGATATCTCAAGTTATTGACAAGTATCACATAAAACCATCAGGCATCAAAACAACTTTTTCTGGAACTAGCTAGCATCTACTATGAGTAGAAATGTGCAGTATGCGCACAAAAGTGTCAAAAATAAAAAGGCCACAATCACTTGCTATGAAGACATGCTCATGTTGTTATGATGGAAAAACCATTCACTAGCATACACTTGCATACCCGTACTTGAGAGTATCTGACTGAAGGGAACCGCAGACAAATAAAAACTGCAGCAGCAGCATCTGCTTAACTAACCTAACAGTTAATCCCCAGCGATTAACCCAGCAATGCATCAAATTAGTAAATATTTATTGGCTACTAAGCCACCACAAAATCTTAAGTCCCAATCAGCTACTAGAGGATCGATACAATCCTACAATCTGACGACGCCTGAACAAACGCAAAACCCCTAAACCCTAGATTACGCAATCGCCGTGCGTGCGCAGAACCAAACCAAATCAGGGCGTTCACGGAACAGATTGCAGGTTACGATACCTCTGAGCGGCTGCGCCGCGGCGTCGTCGCCGGAGGATAGGATGAGGAGCGCGGCGAGGGAGGCGAGGAGGAGGAGCGTGGGGCCCGCGCGCCGGGCCGACGACGGCGGCGAGGGGGAGACCGGCGCGTCGGCGTAGGAGGACGAGGCGGAGGTGGTGTCCGTCCCCGCCGGCGAG
>LAPY01003203.1:0-11186 GCA_000970635.1 Eragrostis tef | reverse complement strand
CGGAGCTGCGGAAACGGGGGGAAACGGCAGGCGGTTTCTACTGCGGGGCTCGTGTTTTATTGGCGCCGACGGCGGCGAGGTGCTGTCATGTCCGTCTCCGTCCGCTGCCCTGCTCAGGTGGTACGTGTGATGATTGTTGCCTTTGTGGGTAGCAGTGGGGGTACTTGTTCATGCGCCGACGGGCTAACCAAAATCTCGGGATTAGGATCGGGATTGCGCATCTGATCATGCGTCCTAAACAAATATCTAATGGCTTTATTGCAATCCTGTTATGCCAAGTTGAATGCCCGATTTTGACAGCAGAAAGGGATAGAGATGGAGGCATAATCCTAGTCAACAAAGAAGCTGACATCATGCTCATTCAACTGAATAAAGCCTAATCCTAATCAAAAAAACAAGCGGACATCATGCTCATTCTACTGAAGAAAGCATAATCCTAATCAACAGACAAGCCGGGCGTCACGCTCATTCTACTGAAGAAAGCATAACCCTAATCATACAAACAAGCGGACATCATGTTCATTCTACTGAAGATTCAGAAGGTGAGGAAGGCATTGTCGACGGCAGAAAAAAGTCAGCAGGGATCTATCTACTTAGAGGCATCTTGTCATTCTGCCTGCTTTGCTCGTAGGAAATCTTTGGAAATTTTGTCTTCTGCAAATACTACAAGTCCTAGGATGCAGAACGTGCAAGGAATGGAAAGGGTCATCAGGTTACACATGATGACTGAGCGTCCTCTGATGCGGAATTGTTCCTGCAACGTGTAATGCCTGTTTCGAACAACAGCAACATCAAAGATCACATGTTAGGGAGTGATAGGCAGACACCGATCTTCAGTAGGTAAAGGGAAAACGACAAACACATCTGCAAAACGTATCGGCATATTCACTGCCAACATGTTACACCACCAGTCCATGCTATGAGGTATGACCACTTTTATTCCAAACTCATATATTGACAGAATTATTCTTCCTATAAACAACATTTAACGAGACTCGTTCGCAACTCTGCACCGTTTACAGTTATACACAGGATGACAACGCTTCACAGAGCATACAGGAAGTAGAGTGCGGTAGCACCAGAACCAAGGTTTCCTGCCAGTTTCGTCATCAAGATATTCACTGCTCGCTCTTGTCAACCGTCCGAACCGAGACGGCAGGTATGGACTCCCACCACTCCCTCCATCGCCGGCTGCCCTGCGGATTCGACGTGGCCTTGGCGATCCTCGTGTTCGCCATGAAGCTACCGGCCGTTATCCCGATCAGCACAAACTTGAACGGGATCAGGGCCAGCGCCACCGCGCACCCTGCTAGCATCCAAATCATCGTCTCCGTGTGCTGCAAACAGAATAAGATGTTACCAGAAACAAATTGTCCGATGAACGAAGTGCTCAACACCAATAATGGCTGAAGGATCACCGCCGTCATGTACGAAATTGTGATGGTACCTTTGGCGACCTTGCCAGGGCAATGGACCACAACCTGAGGATGACAACATTTGTTGTCTTGATGTACTCGTGCGCTTTCCTCAGGCTCTGTTGTGCTTCCACTATGCTGTCCATTGTTGTCTTGTCTGAAGAAGTATCGATGATAACTTCCGAGTGTATCTTGCCGATCTTTCCTCGTCTAGCCCAAACCATCACGCCCACAGCCATTATCAGGCCTGCGGCTAACACATAACCGATCCACTCGCTGCATAAGGAAAAAAAACATGCTAGCACTTTATGTTTCTTGTTGCGTTTCCAACTCGAATGTAGTCAGTTGCATAACCAAAATGACCAAGTACTGTGTACGGGCTTACTTGTATATGGCCAGCAAAATTGCAGCAAGGACACCACCCGTGACAAGCGGTCTCTCCCATGAGGTTATCCGCTGAATTACAGGACGCAATTTGCCAAGGGGGCTAACCAATCCCTGCATAACACTCAACAATGCTGGTTTGTCAGCACAACAACAATAACGACAACTGAAACTCACAACAGCCCAAAGAAGAAACATCAAGGAATAGATCATACCACCAGTACAACAAGGCTATCAGTGATGCCCTCCTCCTTCATACCCTCAATCGCAACATTAGCAGCGGTAACTTCCCTGGCCTCATCTTTTACTTGATCGATTGTGTTTTCAAGGGACGCCAAGGGTTGTCCATGGCTATCCGAGTCCGCGTCGTTATCTTTTGCCCTCTCACTCTCAGCAATCAAAGGTACCAGGTGAGACTTGCTCAAACTCTTGAACACATAGGATGCACTCAACCGGGTTATGGTCGACGTCTGTTTCAGGTTGCTTGCTAGTTGTTCGAGTACAAAATCACCTTTAGGCAGGTCATCGTACAGTGAGAATACTAGAAAGCTAGAAGGGAGTGGTGGTGACATCCTCAGCATCTCTCTTGCAGCATGGAGCCTTATTACTCCCAATATAATTCTGGAATATACCTCCCATTTATGAATGGGGGATTCTATGTTGTACATTGATACGAAACGGTGAATAAAGAGAACTTCTCTTATCAGGGTAAGCCACATATCACGCCTTGTGGAGCTGGTCATCTCGGGAAATTCCAAAACCAGAGGTTCCGGCCTGCATAGATAAATGGTGAAGTCCTAATGATCAAGAGTTGGTATTTTTTTGTAATGTACTGATCATGGAGTTTCTTTTTTTATATAAAAAAAGTATATGTTCGGTTGAAGCTCTATATATGAACAATTAAGGATAACGTAAGATGTGACTCACAATGACTCGAATACGATGGCTTTGTCAAAAAGAGGCACACCAAAAGGGCCTGTTGAAGCTGTGTTTATTTGGTGTTCAACTTCAGGGTCTGAAAGATCAACCTTGAAAGCAGAGTCATATGAAATTTTGCCGGAAGCCTCAAAATACAGCGCTTTGTTTGTCAGAGTCAGCCGACCTGAATAATCCAATATCAAACATTGCAAACTTCAGATCAAAAGTGGGAATTACTAAAGAAGTAAACTGAAAATTTAGGTTACTAAGAACAGAAGCAGCCAGAAACAGTAAACAAGGTAACGAGATTGATAACCTGGCCAACTTGAGGTTCCAATGTGCCGCACCACCCTTTGTGTCCCCGCTGTGCCCTCCATGTGCAAAATGAATTCATCTTCAGCAAATTCAATGTCTGTTGGAGTTGGCAAATCTTGCAAGAACTTGAATGATCTGAGGGGGAAAAAAATGATGTGAGACATTGCTGATAATGTTAATAAAGAACAGAATAATTCATCGACAAAAGACCAGAATATTGGATATGATTGTTGAATTTGCAGCATACTTGTCCATTTCCTTCAGGAATTTGTCATAAGCAGGATAATGAAGCCTACTAGCCGTGGTAGTGGTGAGAGCTTCAAAAGTGAATCGAGCATTGACAAGATCACAAGCCAAAGGAAACACAGATCCAAACCATACATATGCATCTTCTCCGACAGTTGGCTCTTCATTCACCTGCAACATTTTTAAATGTTAATCAGTGGACGGTTTGGAGCAAACTAACCCTGAGATTATGATAATCAGGTTATATGTTCAGACAAGCTTACAAGAAGAGGCATGATATCTGAATAGAACAGAGAAGTGTCATCACCCATCACCGCTTCATTTTCTCCAAGTGGTTCCTTTCTATCCTCCCTTTCTTTTGCTATGCTTTCCTGAAACATGTATCGCACCAGTGGGTGCAGAATCCAAGCATTTTCTTGTGCTACATACATATGCAGAATCACTAACCATGGTAATCTGTTGATCCGAAGGAGTAGGAGTCTCCCAAGCTAGCATCATATCGAAAGTGAACCGGCTAAACGATCCATCGCTAATCTTGTCTCCTAGATCTCGGGATGTGATAATCTGCAGTGCCTGAAGGCTACAAAACTCAACTAGTCTTCTGGAGTAGCTGTCTACTGCAGCAGTTTTTAAGCCCAACTCGAAGTCTGCCACCAAATCATTGACACTCCTGTCCAGTGCCCTGTGTAGCAGTAACATATTAGATGCTAAAGTCTGACGGACATAATTGGCTAATCGCCTGCTAAAACTGATGAACAAAAGTATTCAGCTAGAAGTTCAGAAGACCCCCTTGAGCTTAAGCTTCAGTTTTACATTAATATCTCCGTCCATATATTCGTTCAACAGGATCTAACTAACAAATACTATGCTATACCCAAACTGAAAGTGTAACAAAGAAATCTGAGTACTGCATTGGAAATTCAGGTGGCTAAATTAATGTCGAAGCACATGTGCAAACCGATACAGAGTGAAACCCATAATCTCGTTTTTGCAGTAGAAAAACTATAATTTACACAAAACGTGTCGAAATGAACTAGTAGACAACAGGAAACGATAACAAGTTCTGAACTTTTAGCAGACATGTGGGTTGCTGATCCAACATGCACAGCACTTCTTCTTCTTCTTCTGTCTAATTGTGTTCTGTTTTTGTTAATTTGGGCAAATGAAAACGCTTAGGCTTTTGATTCAGTATTTGAACGAGAGACTGATGTTAAAACAAACGAAGGGGCAGACGAATGAACGGCGGACGCACTCACAGGGAACACTGCTGGAGCCCGCCGGGCTTGCTCCCCGTGCCGGTTCTCGCCGCGGGCGCGGCCCCTCGCGTCTCGGCCGGCATCTTCCTCTGGCTCTCGACACCCATGTCCATGGCAGGGAGTGGGCGAGTGCGCACTGAACGCGTCTGAGTGGACGACGGCGAAGCGGTCCATCGGGCTCTGCGCGCGCGCCTATTCGTTGGGCGTGCATGCGCACATGCAGCTCGCCACCTCGCCCCGACTTCCGACGCACGCGTCCCCTGCCGCCGCAAGCCACGTCTTGTTCCCTCCCCTTGGGTTCCTCGTGGAGCATGGCCGAACCTGTGACGTGCTTGACGCAGCTCGGAACGGCGAGGTGATGACACGTCTGGCCCGGGCTGAACTTGTATTGCAGACTTGCAGTTGCAGAGAGGGAAGGCGGCAAGTCCCGCGCGCGTCCTGCTGCCCCACGGCGGCGGCGACGGCTTCGTCCTGGCAGTGGCCGCCCTCGGTTTCACAATGGCCACCGGGGAGTACGAGCTCCACGTCTTCCGGTCCGAGCAGGGCGCGTGGACCAGTAACAAGCTGGTGCTCGGATGTGACAGAGTCTTGTACATAGAAAAGGTGATCGCCATCGAAACCTCTCCGACAAAGGCAAGCCCCACGCCACGCCGGGACGGGCTCTGCGCGACGTCGTGGTCGGCGCCGACGGGCTCATCAGGTGCGTCGAGACCGAAGAATCCGCACGGCGCGTCACCCGCATGGTGCGCAAGGTGGTGAAGAAACGGAGAGTCCTTGACGAGACACCTGATGACGGTGTCAACCACCGACGTGCTCGGCGATTCGAACCTCATGCCGCGCACGGTGGAGATCGAAGAGGAGGTCATGGAAGAGAAGGAGACATTGGAGTATACAGGTTGGAGGGTCATCGCATGGAGCAGAACAGCTTCTTGCAGGGGCTGGCGCAAGGAGTTCTTGGTTCATGTCGATGACGTCGTTGTCGACAATCCCGTCCATGCTGCATTTCTGGGTGAGCTAAACCTAAGGAGGGGCGGCGGTGCTCCTGGATTGAAACTGAAGGACCTGTGCATAATCGTCCCCTCTGTTATCATAGATGATAGCAGCAAAATTTTTCTCATCGATCTCCAAAGTGAATCCTATGGACCAGAAGTTGTTAGTGATCATGATTGACATGGAGAAGAAGACACTAGAAGAAATCTCGCCAGTCCTCACCATGGAAAAACCCAAGTGCTTCGAACCAAACTACTTCCCATGTACCCTGTTCAAATATCTGAATGCTACAAGTTCTGTCAATTAGGAACACATTCGTCTACATGCATTTACATACAACTAGTTGTTTTTATTTTGAATTTTTCGAGTCGCTCCGTGCAAAACCTGTCAGTCGTCCTTTTCGTTTTTTTAGAAAAAATATAAAATTGAAATAATTGGTTTGATAGATGATAATGGTTTCATTACGATATTGTTTATTTCTAAAGTATAGCGCGTGTTCGTGAACTTCATTTGTGATTGTCTTTCATTTCATTAGACGAAACCGAGATTGTTGGACAATGTTTTTTCAGTTCGGTTTTTCTACACGTAGACAGAACCCCACATCGAAGAAGAACGTAAGCATGCTTGCCTGCACGCAGTCGTCGAAACAAGAAAAGGAATCTCTGAAGGCTGAAGCGATCGACCAGAAGCAACCAAGCTAGCCTGACTTCCTTGCACACGCGCGCCCTCCTGAAGCAATTCCTCCTACCCTGCTGCAGTCTTCTCCGTTCCACCGCCACCCCAAGTATAAATCCACACCAACGAAAAGCTTCCTGCATCCTGAATTCATTTCATTCCATTCCCCTGTCACATTGATTCCATCGACCAAACTTTATCTCACGATCTGATCCAGATTGTTCCGTCTGAATTTTCCTGAAATCATCTGCGCCCGCCATCCGGTCAGCCAAAAGCCAAGAAGAGCCATGGCTGCCCCCAACGCGCGCACGTACGTCGACTTCGCGCCGCAGCACAGCCTGCAGGAGGAGCCCGACAAGGTGGTTCTCAACGTCAACCTCACCGCGGAAGGCATGCACACGCTGATTTCTTTGTACAGTTCGCTGATTGTTGCAACTCTCTTCCTGTCTGTCGACAATGTAACGATCACTGTGGGTGCGTGCGGGCGTGCCTATATGCAGGGTTCAAGAAGGAGCAGCTGAGGGTGCAGATCGACAACTTCGGTCGGCTGAGGATCAGCGGCGAGCGCCCGCTCCGCGCCGACAGCAACCGGTGGAGGCGCTTCGGCAAGGACTTCCAGGTCCCCGACGGCTGCGACGCCGGCGCCATCCGCGCCAGGCTCGAGAAGGCCGGCCTCCTGCTCATCACGATGCCGAGGCTGTCGCCGGCGCCGGCCCAGGAGGAGCCTAAGCCGACGCCGACGGCGGCAGGCGCGAACGCAGATGCTGGCACCGGCGCCCAAGACAAGCAGAAAGGCGACGCCAGCTTACAGCAAGAAAAAGCAGCTGCTGCTGAAGCTGAAGAAGAGAACGAGGATGCCGGTGACGACGCGTCCATGGAACGTCGTGACCACGACGAACAGCGCGCGACCGATGACGCCGGCGCGGCACCGTCGGCCGGTCTGCAGAAGTACGGCTTGGCCATGAAACCGAAGAGGAAGGTGTGGACAATCTTGGCCGTGGTGCTGGCCTTGGTCGGCGCCGGCCTGTGCGCTAAGTACATGCTGATGGATTCCTCGGCTGAGACGGCGCCAGCAGGCAATCCTATTGCCATTATCTCGGGCAGTTTGCCGTGGCGCAACACTGAGGACGCCTGATCCACCTGAATGATGTGTAAACAAAGGGGTCAATCTGTGCATACAAATATCCCAAACAAACCGGAATTGGAACGTGTGAAATATAGATTTGTGCATACAAATACCTGGGAAAAAAAATGGAATGGTGATCGAACAGGTGACTTGGAACATGCGACTTGTGTGTTGTGAGGCAACCTTTACTCATCAGAACAGGGCAAGCATAACCCAACGACGTACCCATGCAAGTATATTAGCTAAGCATCCAAATACCTCTTGCCGCATCAACGCCAAAGTGCAAGCTCCGCTGACCGTCTCCGTGCACAATTCATATGCTGACTCCAGAATATGACGTGACATTATAATCAATATCTAGCCGAACGAAATTGCTCCTGGAATAATACAGATACATATGTCATCAACAACTGTAAGCAGGAATCAAATGTGCTTCCTTTGGGTTTAAGAGAAAGATGTTCCTTCCACACTGATAGTTTAAAACTGATCAGTAAGAGCTAGTCAACATCACGTGAGATCGCGCAATTTCCAATCAGAGGGCAGTGTACAATGTACAATGTCAGCTAATGAGGCACAGAAATCACAGCCAGTTAATTCATTTTTTTTTCCTCTGATGAACTTGCTCTCTCAACTGCAACCATCTAAAAGCAGAATTCCTGACACGATCACGTTTCACACAAGCTACCACCTCCAATGAAATTGTACAGTATAGACAATATGAAGCTACACAATCAAACTACGGTCTTCTCTTGTTGCATCACCTGATAGCTCCAAGCAGATTCGCACCTCCAAGCTTGGCACCAGTTAATTGCTGTTGAAATCATGGTTAAAATTCAAACTTAGACATGTAACTGTTTGGAGTTTGGTATCATGAAATGCGTAGCAACTACATGTGCAGAATGTCAGGTTAACAGAAGCACCCAAGATCCTTTAGGCTCTGTAACTAAGGCAGGGAAAACTAGCAGATGGGAAGGGAACATGAGAACATACGGTGTCCCGCAAATCAACTTCTCGCAAGTAGGCTCGCTGAAGATTCGCACCTTGCAAGTTTGTACCAGCCAACTTAGCACCCTGCAAAAACAGAGTAAGGTTAACATAGGTCTAATTGATACAGGTAGAACATCAGATGAGAAGGGTGGTTATTAAGGTTCAGCAAATTTCAACTTTCAACAAATAAAGAAGTGACTTGCTTGATATATCAAATGCATGATTCTAGACAGGAAAAAGGCATATTCGATTTCATCACAACTTAATGAGGATCAGCACAGTTCACTCTTGCACTTATATAAATTGTCACATAGTACTTATACAGCAAACACTAGGAAAAAAATGTTCTTATATGTCAGCATAACTGGTACTGAAGAGTGCAGAAAACGATTAGTAACATGTCCTCGCTGTTGATCCCTATTACTTTAAAACTTACTTAAATTCTTAAAAGATCATTATTGATCAATCTTATGCCAGTAAAAACAAAACAAGTCCACTGATCTTATTCATTTCAAGGTTAGAGTTATCAAACCGACACAAGCAATTAAAATAACTGGGTACGTACTAAAATAAGCTAAAAGTGAACTTGGCTTGTCATATCAGATACTCCTTCAAGTAGTTATTTGTATGTTGTAAAATGTATAGTATAAAAACGAAGCAAAGGATAGTTTGAGCTATAGTATCTGTTTTACCAGGTTAGAATATGAGACTTATAAGCTGAAGCCTTTGGCATGAGACTTAATGATTATCATAGCCACAAAGTTGCTCAGTTCTTTCTTCAAACAGGAGAAAACATGGACATTCCAAGGAAATCATCGGATTAATTTACAGTTTACCTTGAGATTGGCTGCTTCAAGATTGGCTCCTTTCAAGTTGGCACCCGCAAGGTTAGCAGTCTGAAAATCCATTTGAATTGAAAATAAGATGCACAGAAATAATCAACTTCCAAAACTTGATGGTTTCTATCTTACTAAAAACAGTTCATATGAATCTTCAGTTTGCCCTAATCTAGAGAAATAATACAGATCCTTATGAAGGGAAAACAAAAAGGCCTCCTGAATGTGGTTACTTCAGCAAGCACTGAATTCTGTTGCCACATTTTGGATGCTGAAGCACATACTAGGGATGAATATATATAGATCTTTAAATACCTGCAGATACCACTAAAATCCAATAGCAACAGAACAAATAAAATGATAGGATTCTAGACTTCTGGTTTATTACACAGTTCATCACATTTTACACTGAACATAACGTACGTGAACAAAAATTCAATATGTTAGAAACGTCTCACACAGAACTGTTTGCAGACCTGTAAATGGGCAGAGTGAAGATCCGTTTCAATGACACTACATTGTGTTAAGCACGCATCTGCAAAATAGACAGAACATACAATTTTAAAAATATATTACTTGTTATAAGTCTTAAAAGACACACTTGCTTATAGCATAAAAAAGAGGGATCTTTCAAAAACATGAAAAATAAAATCAAGACAAACACCTAGTGGTACAGAAATATCACAATCAACAAAGATAGACTCCAGTGGTAAAACTGTCAGAAACAATGATAGCACAGGATGAATCAAGCACGTGGCTACAATAGGGCGAACGGATGATCTCAAATGTGGAGAAAGATAGGTTCTGAAAGGTGGCAGAGCTTAGGCATATAAAACTAGAGGGGGCCAACACTGAATGAAGCATGTATTAAGGACCTTGCTCGGTAAAATTGTCTGAATATTATTAGTTTCAAAAGGATTTCCCAGTGATAAGGGGCCCATGGCCTACTTTAGACTCAAGGAAACTAGTGGTAGGCTTGTTTGCTGAGAGGTGAGAGCTTCCAGTCTGTTTTATGTACGTTGTAGGAGCAAAATTGCTGCTTACTCTGCTGATAGCGCAGGGCTTCAACGCTAAGAACTTTGTTTAAAGGTTTTTGTTACTTTTCTCTCAAGAATCTTGTAGCAAACGTTCTTATCAGATTCAATATGAAAACGAGTGGGGATGTAACCTCCTATCTCAAAAAAGAAAAGATTGTAAGAAACAGAGAGCATGAAACACGAAAAATGTGACCTGTGTTTTCTTTACTAATATTGTCAGTGCATTAGCATAAAAAATAATGAATGACCAAATTAAAAATAATAAGAGGGTGCGAATTAGGTAACCTTGCAGATTTGCACTTCGAAGGTTTGCTCCATCCAGAATAGCTTCCTGCAGATTTGCTCCGATGAACTCACACCTGTCATTCAGAATTGGGGAACAGAATGAACGCAACATTCCAGAAAAAAAAGGAAATAGAATACAAAAGGAAAATTTCATCCTAGAGCATATCAAAAGACTATAAGTTGCTTGTTAGAGTTTCTTACTCACGCAAATTTGCGTTTCTAAATGATGAAGACGAAGCTTCCACCTGCTGATAAGAATATGGAGGCAAGGTATTTTCAGTATAAAATTTCATAGTTTATAACAGGAGCAACGAAAAAAACTTTTTCTTATTTTGACCCAGAATTGAAACATGCAGCGCAGTAACAGATGAGTAAAATGGCATAATTTCCTCAGCCTACCAATGCTAAGAAGCTGAAAAACAGAAGGTAAAAAAAAACAGGATATTGGTGCAATTGATTTACCGCAAATTTTGCTTTGTAAAGGTTCGCACATGTAAAATCGGTATTCTTGATGCAAGCATAACTGAAGTCCACCTCTGACAGGTCCTGTAGAGCATTAAAAATTTACTCATCTATGAAACTATTTTGTAATTTGGAAGAAACTAAAGAAAAGAGTCAAACAGCTGCTAAGGATTTCACACACGCCATACATAGATAAACTAACAGAATGTTCTAAAAATCAGAGTAGCAACCACCTCTACAGGCTTAACAGCTAG
>LAPY01003201.1:37474-54068 GCA_000970635.1 Eragrostis tef | reverse complement strand
CTACAAACTGTAGACCTAAAGATATTGAAATAGAGTAACTCACACTGAATCAGATCCATCTTGGTCAGCGAATAAGCCTCTCCCATAACATGCACTGCATCGGATCATCTGATTTGCTTTGTAAAAACCGTACTCCTTACCAGCATTGCAAACAGGGCACGGTGTCTCTCCACGACTCTCACAATCTGCACAGGATACAAAAAGGGCTATATAAAAATAATACCCACATACCTTTGTAAAAAAATTGTGTAAAGAGAGGAACTAAGACTACAAAAAAAAAGACATTAATAGCTAAGGTTCGCTGGGGAAAAGTATTATGCTACTTCAACGAGGAAAGGCTGCACAGAACCATTAGTTTTAGGGCTGCATAGTCCCCTGTTAGTAATTCTTTACAGCTTTAAGGTTTGTATCCTAATTCAAAGATAAACACAGCACAGCAGTAGTGGTGTTAGGGCTGTATAAGCTCATATGTGACGGCAAGTTCGTGAGTTGCACACCATCTTCCTTTTCCTACTGGATAAACAAGAACAGTAGCACAATACCTGCTTAAAATTTACATTACGGATAAGAAATCGATTTCATAGATTTGGTGAAGGCATTTGTATAGATAGAAGACTCATAGAAAAATGAAAATGCAACAAAAGCTATAATTGTGGTGAATTGTACTGGGAAGTACAAACAACAAGCTATTGGAATATATCCTCGTAGCTAACTGATTCATGCAAGCTACATGGAAAAAGATATTCCCCCAAACCGTCCGGAAAAAAAGGAAGGAGGGGGGATGTCCGATATCGACCACATCAATGCAGTAGTTATCCTTATGACGCAACGAAGATTATGGATTAGATATTTTGGGGTGCATATCAACATGAACATATGTAGAAAATGACATAACAAAAAAAACATGAACATATATATAAATCAACAGACTTTGGAAGCAAAATAAACATCATACCTAAGCATTTTTCAACAACTTCTGAATGGGGAATCTTGATCATTACTTCTTTCTCTGGTACAAAAAGTAGAGGGAACTCAGACCTCAAATCTAGTTCCCACACTCCAAGCACAGGACCGTTGTCTCTGCCATCGATTTTCCCACTTTGATAGGGTTCCTTTTTTGTAACAATGTCCCTTTCCTCTATGAAGGTTTCCAGAGTCCCAACATAGACATAGCAGTTCTCAATGGAGCTAATTTTCCATGTGCGAGCAGGACGACTTCCCCAGCAGCATCGATGCCCAACATGATCAATAAGCAGCTGTCGGATCTCCACCTCATCAAGCACATCCCTATCGGCAAAACCAACCATTCTAATATAAGGGTAGCAAAGGAACAACAGCATCGCAAACAAACTAACGCAGGCTAAATGAGGGAAATGACAGGCAGGAAACAGTAGTAGGGGATATATGACAAGTAAAGAAAGATGTGGAACTTAACAACAATCTGCATTAATTGGCATTTCAATATTTCTAGTTATAGTGGCAGTGGTCTCTGATTTTTTTTTGGTTTTTTTTATATGGGTGGTTCCCACCCTTCGCTCACGCCGGGCCCGACGCGAGCGGTGCACACAGGCGCCAAGGCCAGCGCGACCTTGCAGCTGGCCGGGTGCGGGACGGGGCTCGACCCCCGCCGGCTTTGATGCTCTCCTGGCGTCTTACCACCACGCCACTGGCCGTGGTCTCTGATAATCATGATTTCTTATCATTGAGTAGGGTGAAGCATAAAAGGGTATCTTCACGTTGAGTCTGCCAAGCAGTTTTGATTAAAACGAAGATTGCACATTTCAGATCACCAATAAACTTTCAATACCAGCGGAAAACTTATGGCTTTAAATGGATCAAAAATTTATGTTTAATCTTAGTATTCAAACATTTTTTACTTCCTTAGTATTAAAGGCACAATTTGAGGGCACACACGAAAGTCCTTGTTTGCAGAAAAAAGATGATGGCAAAAGCAGGTAAATCAAACACCTACCCTCAAAACAACAAATCTGGAGGCTAAAAGGAACACTACAAAATTTGATAACCGAGCATTAACAATAACATAAATATGAAGTACCATACAACCATGATTACTAATCAACTGATTCTGAATATGTGTAATACCAACTAGATTAGTTCATAAAAATGTCGAATTGATACAGAATGCAGCATGGTGACAATGATAGTCCGTCCATTCTATTTTATTTGTTGTTTGGGAGATTAACATTGCCTACAATAGACCCCTTTGAGCATTCAATTTATATATATGATAGAAAAATCATTAAAATGTTCTGATACAATTGTAGATAAACATTCATATATATAAGGTTTTCATGATTTAAAAGGAGCGTCGAACATTTAATCAAGAATGATGGTAGCAGCATCAAAGTTGATATATTAGGTTGGTTACCGGATTGGCGAGTCAGTGTTCTGAACACAAAAAGTAGAGGGAACTCAGACCTCAAATCTAGTTCCCACACTCCAAGCACAGGACCGTTGTCTCTGCCATCGATTTTCCCACTTTGATAGGGTTCCTTTTTTGTAACAATGTCCCTTTCCTCTATGAAGGTTTCCAGAGTCCCAACATAGACATAGCAGTTCTCAATGGAGCTAATTTTCCATGTGCGAGCAGGACGACTTCCCCAGCAGCATCGATGCCCAACATGATCAATAAGCAGCTGTCGGATCTCCACCTCATCAAGCACATCCCTATCGGCAAAACCAACCATTCTAATATAAGGGTAGCAAAGGAACAACAGCATCGCAAACAAACTAACGCAGGCTAAATGAGGGAAATGACAGGCAGGAAACAGTAGTAGGGGATATATGACAAGTAAAGAAAGATGTGGAACTTAACAACAATCTGCATTAATTGGCATTTCAATATTTCTAGTTATAGTGGCAGTGGTCTCTGATTTTTTTTTGGTTTTTTTTATATGGGTGGTTCCCACCCTTCGCTCACGCCGGGCCCGACGCGAGCGGTGCACACAGGCGCCAAGGCCAGCGCGACCTTGCAGCTGGCCGGGTGCGGGACGGGGCTCGACCCCCGCCGGCTTTGATGCTCTCCTGGCGTCTTACCACCACGCCACTGGCCGTGGTCTCTGATAATCATGATTTCTTATCATTGAGTAGGGTGAAGCATAAAAGGGTATCTTCACGTTGAGTCTGCCAAGCAGTTTTGATTAAAACGAAGATTGCACATTTCAGATCACCAATAAACTTTCAATACCAGCGGAAAACTTATGGCTTTAAATGGATCAAAAATTTATGTTTAATCTTAGTATTCAAACATTTTTTACTTCCTTAGTATTAAAGGCACAATTTGAGGGCACACACGAAAGTCCTTGTTTGCAGAAAAAAGATGATGGCAAAAGCAGGTAAATCAAACACCTACCCTCAAAACAACAAATCTGGAGGCTAAAAGGAACACTACAAAATTTGATAACCGAGCATTAACAATAACATAAATATGAAGTACCATACAACCATGATTACTAATCAACTGATTCTGAATATGTGTAATACCAACTAGATTAGTTCATAAAAATGTCGAATTGATACAGAATGCAGCATGGTGACAATGATAGTCCGTCCATTCTATTTTATTTGTTGTTTGGGAGATTAACATTGCCTACAATAGACCCCTTTGAGCATTCAATTTATATATATGATAGAAAAATCATTAAAATGTTCTGATACAATTGTAGATAAACATTCATATATATAAGGTTTTCATGATTTAAAAGGAGCGTCGAACATTTAATCAAGAATGATGGTAGCAGCATCAAAGTTGATATATTAGGTTGGTTACCGGATTGGCGAGTCAGTGTTCTGAACAAATGCTCACCTCCCAACGCTCTCAGAAGGCTGATAGCTGCCACCATACGGGTACCGCCCTTGAGGAACAATCGCCAATCCTTCTGTAATCGAAATCCACTACTACTTCAATCAAATGGACACTTGCTGCAAACCGTCGCAAACAGAGCCCCTGATGAAGTCATGAACATGCCTTGTGAATGCGGGGATGCAGGGGTGGGCGATTGGGAGGGTGAGGGGGAGAGCGCTGCGCTGTGGATGGACGGCGGGTATGGGTAGAGGTTGTCGCCGTAGGGAGCGGCAGCCCGGGGCGGCCGGTGTCCGGCGGAGGAGGAGCAGGAGGCGGCGGACCTGACCTCGTCAGCGCTCACCTCGGGCCCTCCGCCGCCGCGCAGCACCGAGGAGCTGCTCCGAGCCAGGTACTGGTACTGCTCCGCCGCTCCAGAGCCGGGGGGGAGGGGCCGTCGCGCTCCGGATCCATGGTCATCGATCCAGTCGGATGGGTGATGCGCGAGGGGAAGGGTAGGAGACGAAACGGCGGTTGAATTGAGTCCACCCGCGCCAGGTTTACAAAACCGCGGTAAAACGGATCGGTTACCCGAAATAGTGGTCCGGTCCCGTTTACCGGTTCTCGAATTCATTTTTAAGAAAAGAAACTAAATCAATTTTTAAGTTTAATGGTAAAAATGGAACACGTAGATTCAATTGTTTGGTTTGTGAAAAAATTCACGCAAGTTTTCTAGGTTGAAAAGGAAGGAAAAAAAATTCAAACTAGCAACTTTCTTTGATTTTTTTTACAAATCAAATGATCAAATATACTTATTCTGCTTCCACCATTTCCACCATTGGACTAAAAATTTGATCTAGTTTTTTAACATATTTTTTGTAATTTTTTTTTCATTTTTCCTCTTAAACCGGTTTATAGAATTCTAACCAGTTTACCCGAATTCCTGCCCGGTTACCAGAACTTTTTCTGGTTTACCAAAAAATTCGACATTTTTTTATTCAAATTTTGTCATTTGGACTTTGATCCGGTTTTCGATCGGGTCGGAATTGTAATCCTTGCACGCGCCAAGCTCAAAATTTGTTTGATGATAATTCTTTTTGCCAAGTTGTTTGATGATAATTAACACAACAACCTATGTCAAAATAATTATAACATATTTTTTATTACTGTTTACATAGTCTAATAGAAATTAACAACAAATACATACAAATGATGTGAAAAAATATAATATAATTATTTTTACATAATTTATTGTGTGGGCTATCATTGTGTAAAAGTTTAGCTTCAAATTCAACTTGTACGTCGATATAAATAATATAAAACGCAATAGGAAGTACATTGCACTAACCTGAATTGTTTGAGAGAGTAAATTAAGCCATAATTTTGTTCAGTGGGTAAGATAGACAAAGTGAATTGTTCAGATGAATAAAATGGACTTTTCTCTTGTTTCTTTAGGTTAGCAGTAGCTTAGGTAGTTTAGCTCCTCCCTACCTTGCTCGCTTTCTTGCTTCTTGTAAATATTTCTTTTAAATGGGAAAGAAAAACGTCCCTATAGTTTTTCATCAAAACAAAGAAATTATCAACAACAGAGGAGGCATTTACATACCCGTGGATTACTTTTCGCATGCGACGACGACCCAGCTCGTGCTGGCTGGTTCGGCGCAGCCGTGTGGTGGAGACATGTTGGTGACCTGAAACGCTTGTCGCCGGAGGGCAATGTACCAAAAATAGTCAAATTGGTTCTGGTTCCTAGCTTTACATTTGTCACATTTACATGATTTATCATTTTGTGTTCAGGCCAGGTACTTCTTCCTAGGAATGAAATCGAAGTAGGTTTATGCATTTTTCAGGTCATGGATGCAACTTTCCAACTTACGGAACATCAAATATCAATACCAAGCACCTTTGACTAAGTTCACCGACAGAATCTAAGTTGTGTGCATGCTAACCTGATTATCACATCAACCAACAGCGTCATTTCCCATTGTTAAGCATTGCAACGACAATAAATGTGTTCACCATTTAACATTACAAATATGCAACAAAAAATGTACATATCTGAAGTGATTACAAGCCATTTCAAGCAACTGTACATTACATTTGCGATGGCCAACTATGGCCATTTTATTTTTTGAACAATGGAGACAATATGATCCTGCACTTGTATATGCTTCTGTATTACAACACCAAATGGTAATACTTTATATATCCCTCTTTGCCCACCACTACCTGTGCAATCAAAGCAGACACTTGTGCCAGGAAGTCAGCAGAGGCCCCAGCAAAACTTGGAAGGATAATCTCTTATGTACACATCCCTACTGTAGCCAACAACGTAGAAGCTAAAAGACTGCTTGCGATGGGCCATTGTAACTCGAGTTACAGGTACGACTGAAATGATGTGTCTCTCAGAAATAACCCTTGCCGATGGCGGAACTGGCAGCCGGCTAGCGATAACTTCTGAGGAGAACTGGTTAAGTGGATATGAATCAGCAAAGAAGGCGGGTGTGCACTGATATGCCTGTATGTTGCATAGCTGCACCCCTTTAGCTCGGTGAAAAACTTCTTCAGGGACCGAGGCAGCCCCTCTAGCCGCGCTTACTTTTCTTGCTGATAGCGTCTTCCTGGAAAATAGGAGAGCTTTGAGTCAGATCAATTTATATAACACCAAATACTGAACCAACTACGAGGCAACATTTCATCAAATCAGTGAAAGGAAAAACAATACAAAGGACTAATCCTTGATAGGAGATTGCAACTGGAGTCTGATAACTCGCAAATTATAAGTGAAACTACTTTGGTAGTGTAAATAGATGTTTTTGTGCAACTACCAATTACTCATATCTTACTAGACAATTCATAGCGATAGCATACAAGGACAAAAAGTTAGCTGAGTCGATATCAGTGACTGTTATGTAGTTATTCTCTATACTGTAACACTTTGCAACATGACATGCTATATTGAATTCATGAAAAACCATTAGACTTTGCTTTCATTTTTTCCCCTTTCTGAATCGCCATAGTCAGGGTTTTTTCTTCCTACTATACTATCCTAAAAGAAGAGGCCGAAGAAAGTGAACATCAAGCATGCAATTGGATGTACTTAACTGCTCAGCAATGCATGTTTTTCAAAAGTAGTGCTTTGGGATTATTAGAAAGAGCATGATTTTCATTATGGAAGATATCAATAAAGCAATATAGTAGGTTTCCAGTACAGAAATACGAAACAAGTGTTCAAATTCAGATGTCTCGGTTCCATTTTTATCGTTATCCAGATCAAAATAGAAGCTAGAAATAAGGGAACCATATCAAAATTACCATCGAACATGAGCATTTTTTTGTGCAAGAAGGGAACCATATCCAGTACATGTTTTGCATGTAACCAAACCACGTGATCCACATGCTACACAAGGCAACATTCCTTTACCATTGCACATTCCACATCTGTGACAAAAAAGAAAGATACAAAATTGTATGAACACCATTCACGAAAGTGCTATGGGTTGAAGTACTAATGTTGAGCTGAAATAATACTCATAATAGAAATATCAGCTCATAATAAGGAAGTCTATTGCAATTTCAGGTTATTTTCTCTATGCGCAATTGACATGAATCAATAGATAAAGATAGAATACTGAATATTGATACTGATAAGTAGTTCAGTAAATATAACATGCACTTAAAGAAAACAATGGACCATGAGGAGTATCATCTAATATTGTGTCGTGCCACATCTTTTGTTTGGTGAATGTCCACGAATCCATATGGATCTAATTCTGTTACCCTTGATTCCTAATACTAAAGAGAATTTGTTATTGGAAGGCTCCTTTGATGAATGGTGGGAAAGAGCTAGTGAATATATCGATGGCATGCTAAAAAATGGGCTCAATTCTCTTATCATCCTTGGAGCTTGGACAATCTGGAAGCATCGAAACCGTCGTGTTCTTGATGGAGAGAACCCTAGCGTCACTGAAACTTTGGTCAAGGCAGGGGGAAGAGCGCAAGTTATGGCCGATGGCAAGGGCTCGAGGAGTCGCCTTTTTGACTGCCCAGCCACCGGGAGATTAAAAAATGACGAGTAGACAGGTCGTTTTTTAAGTATGTCAAAGGCGCGAATGTAATCTTTGTATAATAATGAGGCGTGTGAGGTGTGTTGTATTGGGTTCTTGTCCCATTTTCTTCTTAATATAATGAAGTGCAGCTCTCCTGTATTTTTGAGAAAAAGAAAAAGATAAAGAAAGATAATTTGTTATTACTATTGCTCCTTAACTCTAGAAAACTTCTTCTGCTATCACCGAAAAAATTGCAGAGAAGATTACTGCATCAATATTGGGACAACCACATCAATATTGGGGTATCATTAGTGGGACTGATGTAAACTGCAAACTGTAGACCTAAAGAAAAAGAAATAGAGTAACTAACACTGAATCAGATCCATCTTGGTGAGCGAGTAAACCTCTCCCATAACATGTACTGCATCGGGTCATCTGATTTGCTTTGTAAAAACCGGGCTCCTGACCAGCATTGCAAACAGGGCATGGTGTGTCTCCACGACCCTCACAGTCTGCACAGGATTGAAAAGAGTATATAAAATAATACCCACATATACCTTGTAAGAAATTGAGTAAAGAGAGGAACCAAGGCTATAAAAGAAAACAATAGCTAAGGTTCGATGGGCAAACATATTAAGTGTACTACTTTAACGATGAAAGGCAGCCACATCACCACTAGTTTTAAGGCTGCATAGTCCCATGTTAGTAACAAGTGAATTAGGGTGCCCTAATTCTTTACAGATTTAAGGTGTGTGTCCTAATTCAAAGATAAACACAGCACACTAGTGGTGGTGTTAGGGCTGTATAAGCTCATGTCAGCAACAGGTGACAGAATTAATTAGTTGTACACCATCTTCCTTCTACTGGTTGAACAAGAACCGTAGCAATGGGACCAAAGGCTAGTTGGTTCTACCATTAAGCAGTAAAGCTACACAAGAGTATTTGAATTAGACAGATGAAAGGCAACACATGAACCGCTGAATACTACAAACAACAACCGTAGCAATGGGACCAAAGGCTAGTTGGTTCTACCATTAAGCAGTAAAGCTACACAAGAGTATTTGAATTAGATAGATGAAAGGCAACACATCTGGTATTGCTAAATGACTAATGGGCATTCATCAAAAAATAAATAAATAAAGGACCAATGGACAAATCTCATACATTGCTAAATGACTTCAGCAATATTATATACATCTGATAAACACTAAGTATGAAATGATTTTATAAGAAATTGACAATTAATTGAGCTCTAAATTGTCAGACAACAAAATTATTGACCGATTAATTTTACTATTAACTGACAATAGTGGCTAAAAGTGGAAACTTATACATGCTAACTGATCAATGCAACTTTCATACAAGATGCAGGTTTATTCTCATATACATGTCAGTTTAGCAGGCATGAAAGCACCATGCTATGATTCTTAAGAGAGAGAAAAAGAGGATAATTCTGACAGGTGGGAAAATTGGAACACTGGACGACTGAAATGCAGTCTTATTGAACACTGAGCAAAATCACTAAACAAATAATACTGATGCATGAGACACGTGGTTCAAAAAAATCACATGAAGTTGGATATTGTCGATTGCTATGTCATGTATATACAAAATAAAAAATTGACGTATTTGTTTTTTGAGGCGAATACAAAATTTGATGTATTACTTTTCTTTCTTAGGTTGGTTGAAGGGCTATAAGACTGTTAATTACTTAATTGTATCAAAGTTAAGACAGGCCCTAGATGCTTAGACAAAGAAAAGCCCTTTGTGAAGGTAACATAGATACCTGCTAAAAAAGCATAATACCTGCTTAAAATTTACATGGCAGATGAGAAATAAATTTCATAGATGTGGTGAGGGCACTTGTATAGATAGAAGCACAATTTGTAGGAAAAATGAAAATGCAACAAAAGCTATAATTGTTGTGAATTATACTGGGAAGTACAAACTACAAGCTACTATCAGACATAGAATATATCCTCATAGCATCGAACAAAACTGAAATTAAATGCAATGACTAACTTATTTATGCAAGCTATGTGGAAAAAAGTATTTTCCTCAGTCAATGCAGTAGTTACTCTTGTGATGTACGTAACTAAAACTATGCATGATCTTTTGGGGTGCATATCAACCTGAACACATATAAAAATCAACAGACACTGGAAGCAAAATAAACATCATACCTAAGCATTTTTCAACAACTTCCGAATGGGGAATCTTGACAGTTACTTCTTTCTCTGGTACAAAAAGTAGAGGGAACTCAGACCTCAAATCTAGTTCCCACACTCCAAGCACAGGACCCTTGTCTCTGCCATCAATTTTCCCACTTTCGTAGGGTTCCTTTTTTGTAACAACGTCTCTTTCCTCTATAAAGGTTTCCAGAGTTCCAACATAGACATTGCAGTCCTCAATGTTGGTAATTTTCCATGTGCGAGCAGGACGACTTCCCCAGCAGCATCGATGCCCCACATGATCAATAAGTAGCTGCCGGATCTCCACCTCATCAAGCACATCCCTACCAGCGAACCAACCATTCTGATATAAGGGTAGCCAAGGAACAACAGCATCTCAAACAACATAATGCAGAACAAATGATGGAAATTACATGCAGCGAAACAATAGTAGGGGATATCTGACAATTAAAGCATGATGTAGAGCTTAACAACAATATGAATTACTTGGAATTTCAATATTTCTAATTATAGTGGCTGTGGTCTCTGATAATAATGATTTCATATCATTAAGTAGGGTGCAGCATAAAAAGGTATCTTCATGTTGAGTCTACCAAGCAGTTTTGATCAAAACAGAGATTGCATTTGCACATTTCAGATGATCAATAGATCATCGATATTAACGGAAAACTTTTGGCTTTAAATGGATCTCAAATTTATGGTTAATCTTAGTATTGAAATATTTTACCTCTCTAGTATCAAAGGTCGAATTCAAGGGCTCATAGAAAAGATCTTTCTTTGAAGAGAGAGACGATGGACAAAGTAGTTAAATCAAACACCAACCAACAAAACAAACAATCTGGATGCTAAAAAGAACACTGCTAAATTTTATCAGTGAGCGTTAACAATAACTTTGGTAAGGTCTAATTACCAAGTACCATACTACCATGATGACTAATCGACTGATTCTGAATGTGTAACACCTAATATATTGGTTCAATAAAAATGTCGAATTCATCTGATTGCAGCATATTGACAGTAGTCCGTCCATTCTCTTTTATTTGATCTTTGGGACATTAACATTGCCTACAAGAGACACCTTATATGATAGAAAAATTATCAAAATGTTCTGATACATTTGTACATAAAACATTTGTATATATGCTCTTTTCTGAATGTGTAATCTTGACCATTTGAAAGGAGCATCGAACATTAAATTGAGAACGATGGTAGCGGCATGAAAGTTGAGATATTAGGTTGCTCATCCTAAGCGACTAGTTGGTGAGTCAGTGAACAGAGCTCTGAGAACGAACAGACAATTCTAAGCGGAAATGCTCACCTCCCAACGCTCTCAGAAGGCTGATAGCTGCCACCATACGGGTACGGCCCTTGAGGAACAATCGCCAATCCATCTGCAATCGAAATCCGCTCCTACTTCAATCACATGGACAATTGCTGCAAACCGGAGGAAACAGAGCACCTGATGAACTTCATGAGCATACCGTGTGAATGCGGGGACGCGGGGGCGGGCGATTGGGAGGGGGAGGGGGAGAGCACTGCGCTGTGGATGGAGGGCGGGTAGGGGTAGAGGTGGTCGCCGAGGGGAGCGGCGGCCGGGGGTGGGTAGTGCCCGGCGGATGAGGAGAAAGAGGCAGCCGACCTGACCTCGTCGGCGCTCACCTCGGGCACTCCCCACCCGTTCCCGCCGCCGCGCAGCACCGAGGAGCTGCTCCGGCCCAGGTACTGGTACTGCTGGTGCTGCTGCTGCTCCGCCGATGCAGAACCGGGGAGGAGGGGCCGGCGCTGCTCCTCGCCATCGCGCTCCGGCTCCATGGTCATCGATCCGGTGGGATGGGTGATGCGCGAGGAAGGGGAGAAGACGAGACGGCGGTTGAATTGAATGGACCCGTGCCAAGCTGGCAGTAGCACACAAGTGTACCGTGTGCCGGGCCTGGAGTCAGTGGGAGACGGGAAATTTTATACTAGCGGCCTGCAGCATCCTTCGGGGCGAAGGAAGAAGCAGCAGGCGAGGCGAGGTCGTCGCAGGCAGCGCTGCCGCGTTGCCTCTCCTCCATCGCCGTCGACGGGCGGATCAGATGGACATCCAACGTGATGGCAACGTCAAACGGCCACGGTTTGCGCTCATCATTGTCAACGGTTACATGGGGCTAGCTCGTTCTGTCCACTTTATTTTTCAAAGAAATTTGGGCTCATGATTGTCGTGGGCTCCTGGCTCACAAATAAAAATTGTCAAACTGTCCCATGCTATCATTGAAAAAAAAACTAATCCCATGCTAGGGCCTTCTATCCATCACTCGCTACATTTCATCATGCATTATGTACGTACATTGAAGTCCATCAAAATTGCGGCACACTGAACGAAAACTTCCTATGCTTTGCAAAACAATCACTCGCTGCAACTTACCATCAAAGTTGCAGTTGAACTACCAAAATTGTTTTGATAGGTGGAAACTCCCATCATTCATCATCATTTTTCTAGAACATTTGATTCAACGTCATTCCCCATATCTAACACCATCTTTAGTGTATAGTTTCATTGCATTGTTACCAAGACTAAGATAACCGAACTTGTTGGGTTTTATGTGCATGAAACTCCGCTCTTTTATGATGAAACTCTCCCTCCTCTCTCTTCATAAAGTTGTTGATGTGGCATATAATTTAATACTTCTGAAACTCTCGACATGAAGAAAACCTTTTAGGTAACTTTGTTTTCGAGGACTAATGAAGTATATGTACAGTGAATGACCACCGGAGGTTCAACCTAGCTAAAGTTATTAAGAAATGGGACCATTGAGTAGAAAGAGAAGGCACAAAGACATCTATCCTCCCGCCTCATCCAGGCTGGGCCCGCACACCTGGTAGCTCTTTAGAATCTCAAGACTGTCCTCATAGATCAACTCGTGCGCACTCGGGAGGAACTTCCTGATCGGTCACCTATGTTGAAATTGCTCCAGGTCAAACACGCTTAATCTCGAAGTTCTTTCGAGATAAGCTTCCGGAAAAGAAGTTGTAACTTGTTGATATGAGTATTCTATAAATCTTATTAAGTCTTGACTCAGGATGTCACATACTCATCTTCTTAAAAGATCGACGTCCTCGTCGGTCAACCCCAAGCCAGAAACTTAATTTCCTCTTGGCACGCCGTGCGTACAGTGCCAACGCATGTGCCATGCATGCTTTGTGACTACTCTGGGCCCACACTAGCAATGCGCTTCATGCCTGCGCAGCTGCGCCAACACGCGCTCGTGAAACCGCGAGAGTCGGCTCTGATACCACTATAGCGTCTCGCCTCTTTCAGGCCGAGCCTGCACACCTGGCAGCACTCTAGGATCTCAAGAATGTTCTTACAGATTAACATACGTCTTTTTTGCTAACTTTGTCCTCATGCGCATCTATGAAAAACTTCCGGTCGATCACTCATTTCGAAATATCTCTAGGTCAAACACGCTTAACCTCGGAGTTCTTTCGAGATGAGCTTCCAAAAAAGAAGTTGCAACTTATTGATACAAGTATTCTATCAATCCTATTAAGTCTTAGGCCAGGATGTCACAATACCGAACAAAATGATGCAACTCCTGTTCTTCTGCAATCTATAAACAAATTGCTGGTTTGTACAAACCAAAAATAAATGGGATGAACAGGTGAGAAAGAAGATGCCAAGATGGACCATCTCAAGGAGAAGTTTGTGCATGAGAACATCAAGTAATCAAGATGGTCGATCTTCACGCAAGAGTAAGCAACATTCTACAAAGATAAGTATGAAGATAAACCTCTATGACTCTATGGTGATGAGTTGTTCTTCATACATGTTATCCTTTTACATGTAATCATAGTCTTTGTGCTTGTCATAACTCTTAGAGCTTTATATCCACTTGTTGTATGAGTTTTTGCTCTTGTACTTGTCATAACACTTTGAGCCTTATATTCACTTGTGCTACGAATTTTTTCCTCTTATAAGTGGTATCTTATCTTTTTTTTTTTGAAACATAAGTGGTATCTTATCTTGAGCAATGACTTCCATGCTTGTCTTACTTACCATCATGTGTGTAGTGTTCTTATAATTCTTGAATTATACTTTGTTGTGATTGAGATGCTTTACCATGGTCATTTACTTAATTCATATTTATATGCTTTACAAGTGGTGGTAAATTATTGTATGATTTCATTCACATCCTTTACTAGTGACATCTATTTATGTGCTCATTTCATATATTTGTATACCATGGTCCGAGGTATAGGGTAGTCTCCTAAACTTCTTTTTCTTAAAACCAAATATGCATGTAATTATACGTTGAGTGTAAAGCTTGTTGAGTATCATATGTACTCATATGTTTGTAATTGTTAGTTTAATAGAAAAACTTCGTAAAAGACGAGAGCGATTTAGTTTTCCGTTAGGCTCCTCAAGTTTGTTTGTGGCTTTCGGCCATAGTTTATGCTTTTTGCTTCACCGTTAGTTGGACGGATGGACTTGCATTGTTATAACTTTTTATCATACCGCTTTGGGTGCTATCACTGAAAAAAAAATCTTCTGTGACTATTGTAGACTGACAATTGACCAAAACCTTACTAAGGCACCATGATTATTTATTTACTTATCTAAAATATGCTTTTGATTATCATATCTATGTTCTTGTGCATATCAGCTACTGATCTAGGGACTTATACAGAATGCCCAATATATTTAAAAAATAAGGTCTGACAAGAAAGGAGAGGAATGGAGTCGGTGTAGCTCGAGCTCCATCTCGAACTAAGACTAGGTGCAGCTCCATTTCGAACTAAGGCTTGGGCCCAAGTAAATGAGGAATATGTTGTCTTTTGTCATAGTAACTTGATCGCAACCAATGCCGATTCTTTGTAAGATTTAGTGGCAGATCCAGTGAGGTAGCGGAGGGGGCCTGAGCCCCCTCCCACTCCTCCCAGACACACACATTTTTGTTAGCAAGGAAAAAAGCGCTGCCCTGGATGATGGATGTTGAAGACATTGGTGGAGATTGTGGTATGGAGAGTTAGGGGCTCGCGATAACTCAATTTGTCCACGCGATTACCCTTACCTGCGGGTGTTTGCCATGCCGCCTTGGCTGGATGGATACGAACTTTGTTTTTTTTTTTTGGAGCAAAGGATGGATACGAACTGAACGAAAGGACGGAAGGAAGAAAAAAACTTCAACGGATCGTCATCTTGTTTGCTGTGGGCCTGGGCAGGCTGATTTATTTCCATTTTCTTTTGTTTGCTGTGATAGACTCATCGTTGTTACTCTCACCTTCCCATCTCATCTCTCTCTCTTTTTTTTTTGGGTCTCAACCATAGCAGGATTGCACTAAGCCGATTCAGCTCTTTAAAAAATGAATTGTGCTGTTAGTGGTCGCATCCTAGTCTCTAAAATCTCTGCAAATTCGATTTGTCGACGCACCTGTTTGTACTTTGTACTGGTGAGGCAAGCGACCATGTGCAGGCAAATGTGAGCTGCGAAGCTACGATGGCAGCCGACCGTCGAGTGCGAGAATATACGGAGGAGAAGGCCTAACAAAGGGCCTGTGGCCATTAAAAGTGAGTCCACGTAGCTCCATAGACAACAAGAAAAGCCACGCATATAGCGTTGTACTACGACATCAAACAATTTCATTCCCCTTTATAGCACTGTAGCAATTGGACTCCTTTACATCTTTACTCATGCTCTACCGCCGTATAGTTCAGCCTCATTACAATTTTCGCATGGATCTGCCACTGGTCACAAAACCTTGAATTCAACTCCTGCTGGAACCAAATACTAGGAATCTTATTTCAACAGCTTCCTTGATTGGATACATTGAATTACTGGAATCTAACATGTCCGCCGATTCATATCCTACAATTGAGTCCCTGCCCATAGAACCAAAATCTAAAGAATTCTGGACCTGACCACATATGAGAAGTTTCAAAGACGATTATTACTTATACTATTTTTTTTTCAGGGATTGATCAACTAATTAACTTGAAATTAGAAACTTGTTTGCATCATGTTAGTAACTATATATAATCAGTAGACCTCGTGCGTACCACTACGTGCGCAGCTGTGTTATTGTGATATTGAAACGAAAAAGGAATTCTGCGACCCAACTTTCTCTATCATATAAAATTGTGGCAAAACTAACACATAAAATGAGTATTTGCTCATTATTTAAGAAGAAATAGCACAGAAAACTATTAAAGATAATGCAATTTATGCTAAAGACTAGCAATTATAGATACATTGAGGACAGTTGTAGAATTAAAGGAACGAAAGACATGCACCTCAACAATGTGATGCATTTAGCAATACAATCAAGGGGAAATTTTCAGCGCAAATGGAAATTAAGTGCAATGGTGCAAACATGCAATTTCATCCATCTGATCGTGATCTAAAGGCTCTTGTTCCTTCCAAATATTTCGAAAATAAAAATAGACAATCGGGAAGGTGTTTCCAAAAGACCACATGTGAGATTATGGAAGGAACAAGAGCCCTTGGATCACGATCGAACGGGTGAAATTGCATGTTTGCACCATTGCACTCAATTTCCATTTGCACTGAAAA
>LAPY01003201.1:8246-25333 GCA_000970635.1 Eragrostis tef | reverse complement strand
TCGCCGTCTTGCTCGCCCGCCATGGCTCGCCGTCGCGCCGTCCTGCTCGCCCTGCCGCCTCGATTCGCCCCCGATGGTACCATCTGACCAGGCCGCGCCGAGGATAGGGCGATGCGCCGGCGAGCCGCGCCGCGCCGAGGCTGGAGTGATGCGAGGGGGAGTCGCGCCTCGCATGCGCCATGGAGCACAGGTAGAGAGAAGCAGAAGGGAAGGGGGAGAGGATGACGAGTGGGACCCACTCAAGATAGGGGCTTTGATGTGTGGGCGCTGTTGGAGTTGGACAGAAAAATTTAAGCCCCTATTTTACAAGCCAGCCCTCTTATAAAGCCAAAGGGTGACCAATTGAAGCATCCGCTTAAACAATATTTTTGTTAGACCTAATCTTTGACGGTTTTGCGGGGATGCCATTTTACTGCAATGGCTTAAGTCAAACTTAAGTTAAACCATCACACTAACTCAAAATGCAAATAGCAATATTCTACATTACAAACTGAGCACTTAGGTAGCAGAAATATGCCTTCTCTTTTGTAAGTAATTGCGAAAATTCCTAAAAAAAACATTTATAGATTGAAGAAAAAAATGTAGTTCTGAACATCAAGTCTCAAAATCTTTACCTTCTATTGAAGCCTTCCCTTGAGCACCAACTACATGGAAGGATAATGGTAGCAACTTTTTCATTACAATTGAAATCGTCAACTCTTCCTCATCCTGTCATCACAAAATGCTTCCATATTAAAATCATTCAGTAGATTGACGAATCCAGTGCATTAGAGAAAAGCAAACTCTGCTGATTGACGCACCAGAACAATGCATTTTTCAAGATCGATCCCGTCTCACAGAAGCCTGCAGCACATTAAGAGGAACATAATATCTGCAGGGGAGGAGCGAAATAAATCACCTCACCTAATCGCAGACCCTCGCCCAATGACGAGAGGAGCCTGCAGCTTCAGTTTTTCCAGCGCAGTAGAGTGGAGGCAGCCTTTAGCAATGACATCGGACAAAGATAGCCGTGCTTGCACGTCAGGAGTAGGTGGCATGTGTTAGAACTAATGCATCATCAACTTAAGAATCAACTAGTCAGAAATTAGATCACGCTTAGAACTTAATTAATCAGATGAGACTTAAATGTTACCTGGACTTAGTTGCGCCATGAATTGGCGCTGCAGATGGTGTAGAGGTAGAAGAACGGCTTCAGGTTGATGTAGAACCAGGGCACCGCGCTTCCAAGCCTTCCAACCCTTTAGAGATCGGTAGAGTAGAGTTAGGAATAACCTCTGACGGCTCAACTCGTGGTTAAGCTGTCGATTAGGGTAAACAGGGAATTTCCCCTCAGTTATATAGGCTGTAGACTTAGGGCCAGGCCCTTAGATGGGCTGAGTTTTGCCTCCCGATCAAGGCAACTAAACAGGGGCAAAATCAGTCAAGGACTGGGCCTTTCGGTCCAATTAAAATCCTGACTGAGGTCAAAACCAATTCCAACAGCATGATGCGATTATGTGACGCTAGGGATGACGAAGGCGACATCGACGGAAAGGGGCGGAGGAAATCAGCATGGCATTCACAGAGGGTGGACGCAGCGACATTGGAGAGTCAGGAGTGGTGGCCGGGAGAGGCGTAGGTAGCTAGCAGGGAGCGAAGGCGACGGGGAAAAGAGAAGGCGGGGGAGATGGCTGGGAGTCCCAGCCTGGAATGGCGCTGTGGAGGGAGGCGGGCTGCTCTCGCGCAACGGATGAGCAGCGCGGTGAGGGCGACCAACATAAACGGCGGGCCAGGCGGAAGAATCGGGAGGGAGCGAGACGGCGGCCATGTGTGCAGCGATGGGAACAACTGGGATGTTGGACAGTGGGAGGGCCAGGAGATGAGGACGGGAAGGATCGAGAAGGGCCAAGGCTTTGATCGCGAACGACGGATCGGACAAACGGGTAGATGGAGACCAACGACTGAATCGGACGGTTCTTATGTGCTGCTACAGGGTAACAGTGTTGAACAGTAAAGGCATGGGGCCCGCCGGGAAAAACTATAATCTTATTATGATTATGATGTGCATCAAGCCTCAAACGGGAAGTGTCAAGAGACGTCACCGTCAAGTAGGAAGGAGAGGCACCAGGAGTTCATCTCTTCGTCCAAAAGCTGAACAGAGCATGGATGGATGCTGATAAGATCTGGAGGTGCTGTGTTGGTTTGCAGGGGCTCTAAGAAAGAGCTATTCAGCTGTGTAACGCTGCTGGTGCTGCCGCTCGGCTGCCACATGGGCGTGGTGGGAGGGCTGGCGCTGCTCCTGGCCTTCACGCTCCGGTTCCATGGCAATGGCTCCAGTGGCTCCGGTGAATCGATACGGTCTGATGGGGGATGCAAGCGCTAAGGGAAGGAGTCGAGACGGCGGTTGAATCCACACACCAACTCCAAGTAATACTGGCAGGCTGCAGGTGTACCGTGTGCAGTAGGGAGTCAGCTTGAAACGGGAAAATAATACTAGCAGACCGCATCCTTCGTTGCCATTTGTCGGCGCATCGCTGCTCTGCTTAGCTGACCGTGCAGAGACTAATATCCAGACGGTACTAGTAGAATCCAGCGCGCTTCGCGCGCCGCATCGTGAGGGTTTTATTTGGTAAATTCGTTGTGAAATTTCGTCAACAGGTTTGTTTGATTTGATCATTGTGGGCTGTTTCTGTGTTGATGTATTGAATTAAGAAACACATTTGTATTGTGTTGTATATGTGTAGTGGTCTGTGGGAGTT
The DNA here is from genome assembly GCA_000970635.1 of Eragrostis tef. Classification (NCBI taxonomy): domain Eukaryota; kingdom Viridiplantae; phylum Streptophyta; class Magnoliopsida; order Poales; family Poaceae; genus Eragrostis; species Eragrostis tef. Next base: position 22,595 of record LAPY01003201.1, on the reverse strand, counting down.
TCGGTTTAGAGCACAATAGTTTTAGGTTCATTTAGATGGCTATCAAGTACATTGGCGTATTCATAAAGCATACAAAACACAGCACGAATATAACGGAGGGAATATGATGGTATGGTAAATTGATTAGCACCGATAGGGTATAGATAAGAGAGAAAGAAATAATACAATCAGCATATAAAAAAAGTATATTGAACTGGGGACATCGTTCTATGTACACAACATGAGGAAGCATCGAGCAGATGTTTCTATCTTACAATTGGTTATATTACATAACTGAGCATGACAAAGAGCATTACTTTGGATGCTACCAGGAAATGGCACGGCACGGAAGTCGTATTTGTGGACATCATCCACACCTTTTGCTAGCCCCTGGTTTATATGTTCTTCATATGTTGTCGTTGAAACAATGAGAGGGTGGGGTCCATCTGGATGGCCTTACTGAAAGATCAGAGGCATCAGAGAAGCAAGAATCATTCTTAACTCTTTATGGACGGTGCCAGTATCTTGAATTGTTACATTCCATGTTTGCTTTGTTGATCAAAGATCTGTTTCTGTTGATGGTGGATTCTTTCAAATAGTAATTAAAATCATTGAAGCGTATGTGATGTCAAGCTTCAATGGATGTGATTGCTTTGGTAGCAGCGTCATTATCAGCAGCTTCTTGCGTCAAGTATGTTGCAAGGTGTTGCTTCATTTTATCTAGGCCACAAAAATACATCAACAAAAGAAAAGTAATGTAGACAGTAGACCATTTAATTATATCTCTAAAGAACTCAACCTGGTAACCACATGCTTGAACTCAGGTCACGCCCTCAGGCGTCTGATATCCAGCTCCTGCAGCTGCGGCTGCCGTCTGAGCCAGGGAGCATGCGTCAGGGCTCAAGACAAACACGGCCTATGCACAATGCCTGGTTCCACTTCTGCAACACTTCCATGAAAAACAACAAAAATGAATTTCAGAAACTAAACAAAACAAGCAGCTCACTCTGTATATTTAGGTTTTAATCAGTTGGCCAATAACAGAATATATTTAGAATCTGCATCAGATTGCAGAACAGGAATGCACAATAAATTGGGATAACAGGCAATTCATCCAGTCACTCTGGGTTCAGGGTGTGATCTAGGTAAACTTTCCTTTTTTTTTTTACATTGCAAGACAGCATCAAACAACTACACGAAACATAGTGGGAGGGGATTTATATGGGAAATTAAACAAAATTTTAATATAATGTATTTACCAATATTCTATTTTTTTCATCATAGGATGACACTCAAGAGGAAAAAAAATACACGTGTTCATATAAAAAAACGAAGTTAAGAAACAAACCTGTTAAAAACATATGGCGCCCAAAGGCACAAAAGGCATTGCCATACGACAATTCAGACATAAAAGAGAGTTTCTGCACAAGCAGAGTAACACATGAGAATTCTTGCATCAATGTATAACCTGCATCCTTATAACCAATCAAATATAGGTAAAACGGACACATGCTGGAAGAAGTGGGAAAACAATTAGCTTGTCTAGAATAACCTCTTGGTTCCTAGTAAGCAACCCTGGATTTTGGAGCTGACATTAGTAGCATATCATCAATCCACCTAGATTCTACTGTCCTGAAATACGAAACAATAGGCAAAAATATAGTTTTATCATCTCATGTTGCACCAGGCAGCCTAGGATAGCAATAGCAGCTAGCTCTATGAAATTGCTGGCTGGTTACACAAACTCGCAGAGCAAGGAAGCTATATCACTATGAGCTTTAAAGATCTAGAAACAAATGATACTTTAATCATGAGCCTGAAACTCAAAAGGAACTGCAAGAACCCTTTTGTTTTAGGGACTCACAACTTCGGGAGAATTAGTTAGTAAAAAACACATAGCTGATAACATAAATTAAAGAAAAAGCATCAAAACATCAGCTTGATAACTGAAAAAAAAACTGATAATATATGATGTCTATGAGTTGCAAATTCCCCATCTTTGTATGATATTTTAACTCCAGATATGTGGCCAACTGATTTGTAACAACCTAAGTGCTACAAAAGCCAAAAAAGCTATATGTAGCCATTAACACTGGATTTGACAAGCAAATGGCCAAAAGGAGCAATAGCTTCATAATAAAACATAGAAATTCATGGCACCAAGATAAGAAGGATAGAATACCTGCTGAGACATTAATTGCTCCATACCATGGATCAGAAACGATATCTTTGACAAGAGACAGCGACCTGCAACAAAAAGAGACACACTACATATACATCAGTAAGTGAAACCTGTGAGCTTCACACAAGCTTGCGAAAATAGGATAGCAGTGGAATTCCTTCACTAGCCATCAAGTAAATATTTGACCTTTCCTTCCAATGGAGGCAACCATCAGTCGCCTGCCACCGAAAAGATACTAATTGCATCACCAAATTTGAGACATGCTTTTCAAATTACAAAGATGTGAATGCTATGTAGTCAATGAATTTGGCCCTTACTGAACACAGAACGATAGGGCAGAAAATTTCTTTCCCGGTTTCTAATCAATTTTTTAAAACCCCAAATGAAATATGTCGTGTTTGGCGCTGCAATGCAGCATATATTGAATTCTCCAACATAAAGAAGGGACAAAACCAATGATTTGACATAATTTAAAAATGAGGCTGCAATAAGGATACAAAAATCTGGTTAATGAGTGCAAGCAAAATCCTCATGTGGATTTAAGAAAGCTGTGGGAGAACAATGCAAAGAGATCTCGAGAGCTATATACAAATCGATTGCTACTCCGATCAACAAATGAAATTGCACCTTGATCCCCTGCATGTGTTCTAGTGCTCATGGAAAATGCACTCCAGGACATTGGGGGAAAATCAACCTGCAATGGTCAATATACTACTCTACGTGAACTGTCCTGGAAAAAATATCTCATTAGCCTTCCATGGCAGATGCAATAAAAAATTCACTAAGAGCAACTCTAGCAGTCTCCCAATAAGTTGCCTCCTAATAACCTTTATTGGGAGGTTCCCAATAGGATTTTCAGGATTTAGTGAGGAGCAACTCCGGCAGTCTCCCAATAACTGCCTCCCAATATCCCTTCCTTGTTTCTTCTCTTCTTCTCTCCAACATGTGAAGCAATGCAAAAAAAAACATAGGACATTCAAATATTCAAAATATCCGTACTTCAGCCACAAACATGTCAAATTCAAATATAAGGCCAAATTTCAAACTTCAAATTCAAATTTTAATTCAAATTTAAACATGATACATGACCGAGCATCACACACTCCCATCATTGCCATTGTCACTCTCGCTTGATACCTTCTGTGCTTCCCTTGCCATGTCGCCACGTGTTGCTAAGACCCATGCCTTTTGTTGATCATCCAAGCCGGAAATGTTCATGAACATGATATTCATCTGTTGCTTCATCTTCTTGGCATTTGCTTCCTCTTTCCTTGCACTTGCTTCTTCTTTCCTTGCAATTGCTTCCTCTTTTTGTACTCTCAACCTCTCTTGTTCTATTGCCATCTTTCGCTCCTCGACCGACTTGATGTACTCTCTCCATTGGTTGTCCGCCTCCATCTTGGCGTGCTTGTCTTCCTTCCTAGAGGCCTCAAGCTCTTTCTTGGTCACGATGATGTCTTGGACAGTTGACTGAAACACATCCCCTTCTCCTCCTCCTCTCTTCATCCTCTCCTTTGAAATCTTCCTTCCCGATGGTCGATTGTTTGCTGGCCAATCCGAGCTAGGAGTAGTGCTTCGTCCACTCTCATCATCATCAGCTCCATAGTCACCGAAGTCCAAGTCAGAGGAACCACGCTTCTTTAGTGGATGTGGATCTTTATCCCTATTGATCCACTTCTCATTGTGTTTGAGCATTTGCCAACAATGAAGCATTGCAAAACTTCGTCCATTTGGCTCCCTTTGCTTGTACAACTCTTGGGTGATGGTTTGTTGCAAGATTTGGAAGACAACAAATATGAGACACAAGAAAAGGAACCAACAATGAAGCATTGGAAGTATGTTATGTTTCTTACTCGATCCTCTATTGTCAACCCACTAGGTTGTTGACGATCAACATTTTCCACACAACCGGACCATCGCGTGCAACATTCCGCAATGGACTTCCACCGATGAGAGAGAGAACCAAGTGTCCAGCAAGAAGGAACCTTCACATTGCTATGAGAGAGAACCAAGTGTCCACCAAGTGTCCTTGCCGCCGTCGACGTCGTCTTGCCTTCGCGTGACGCCGTGGACACGCCCTTGCCACCGCGTGAACCTGTGGATGCCGCCTTCCTGCCGCGTGACGCCGTGGATGCCGCCTTGCCGCCGCGCGACGCCGTGGATGCCGCCTTGCCATTACGCGCTGCTGCTGCCTTGCCACCACGTGACGTCGTCGACGTCGACTTGACACCGCGCGATGCCGTCGACGTCGACTTGACGCCGCGCGTCGTCGTGGAGGCCGCCTTGCCGCCGCGCATGGCGGCGGCGGCCATGGGGTCGGCCATGGCCGGGCACAACGACCCCCGTCCACCGGGCGCGCGTAGGCCGGCGGTAGTGGAGCCCGGACGGAGCCTGGTGGGGGAGTGGGCAGCAGGACGAGATGGGGCTCTATCCATGGCGTCGGGCGTCGTTGGCCAGATCTGGGCAGGGGCGGCGGCGTGGCAGGGGTACAGGGACGGCGACGCGATGCCGTGTGCCTCCTCCGAGTCCATGGGCGCCGGCGCGATCTTTGGACGACGGCGGCGGAGGGCCGGGACGGGCGAAGCGCGGCGGCAGAGTGGCGGGAATGGCGATGCGCGAGCACGAAGCCGCGCGGGAGAGGAGAACAGTGCGCGCCAAGCGTGGGGGATTGGTGGGGCCCACCAGGAAATGGGATTGGGAGGGGGAGGAGAAGCTCCCACTATAGTGGAAGGGAGAGGCTGTTTTTTGGGAGGGGAGCAAAAATGGGGAGGGAGATTGGAAGACTGCTGGAGCAAGTTTTGCCTCCCTAAACTCCCAATAAATCAACTTTTTTGGTATTAGGAGGGCTATTGGGAGACTGCTGGAGTTGCTCTAATGATCTATAGGAAATAAAACATACTAAATTCTTCACTTACTAATTGCTCACAATCAGGTGGCACCAACAGCCATCGTGGTCTCTCTCATCTGCACACAAAAGCTCCTGCAACTTCAACCACTCATGCCGTATCCATGAAAGAGGAGTCGTCCGGTCCTTGCCTCAACTGTGGCATCTTCTCCAAAGGCTTTCTGAAACTGATCCCACAAACCTAATGATGGAACCCAACCAAAACAAAAAAACCTTGGATTCATAACTATAAATTCTTAAATAAATCCAGCAACAACAAGATCTGTAAAAGAAAAAAACGAAGAAACAAAATAAGGAAGAAGGTTCTACTCCTAGATGGAAAAATAAATAGACAGGATGGACATGGGGCAACGTTAGCCCTCGCTGCAGAATCGAGAGGGCTGCCATCACCGTTGCCAGACTGGACCGGGAAAGAAGATGAAGTAATGAACCTTTGTATTGCCTAGCTATGCCGCTGTCAACCCGCTCAATCGTTGGATGCTGCCGCAGTGGAGGGCGTGGACGTGCCGTTGCCGCGCTGCCGCCGCCTCGAACGCCTCGACCGCGGCCTCACAGACCAGCGTGCTGCCGCCCGTCCGCGCCCCAGCCCGCGGAGCTTGCGTCGCCCCAGCACCGGATCTTGGACGAGGAGACAGAGAGCGAAGTGAGGCAGCCGACCGTCGATGGGGGCACCATTCTCATCGAGGCTGCTCGGACCAGCGCCCTCAGACGCCGCAGATCTCCACCGCCGTCGTCTCCAAGCCACGCCGCTCTGGCCACGACCAATTCTGCAACAACGAAAGAAAAACGAAGATTAAACACACAAAACGAACCAATGGAAGCCAAAACCCTACACCAAGAACCAACACAAAAGAGAATCCAAACAGGCAACGAAGGAAGCACAACAAGCACCCACCACCAATCAGATCCAGCCGGCGAAGAAAACCAGACGGAAGGAAGGCGAAAGGATGAGACGAATGGGAGGAGGAGGAGCTGAGGCAAGCAGGGACGGCAGTAAATGCAGCCGGCCTCAACCACCGCAGTAAACCCGAGCGCGTGCGTGGGACGACGACACGGAACGAATGGGAGAAGAGCACGCAGCGGAGACCCGTACGGTAAATGTTTCTTCACCGTGCCGTGGTGATACTCGAGTCGAGGACTCGCCCCAGATGAAAATTGAATGGTGTAAAACTTCAAATTGCTAAGAGCGCGCGCGGCATGACTAGAGAAGAAAATACACATATTAGATAGAACACAAAACATTCAGACATTCAGTAATACTATAAGTGAAAAATCACCAGTGACAGATGTGAACATGGTGTTAGCTCGTTCTATTCTTGTTAAGATTAAGAACATGTAATGCATGGTGATTTTAATACGAACTGAATGAAACTTCTTTGCAATGAGAAATAAAAGTTGTCCATAACATGTGAAACCGAGAGCCTATCATCCATCATCTGCTATTTTTTCGAGAACGTATCATCCATCATCTGCTACGTTCCATCAGATATGTTGTCACACCCGGTGATCAGTTAACCATACTCTTTATTACAAGCCAAGTAAACGTTAAATATTCGATACATAAGGACCCGTAGGTCTAAAAGAAAATTACAAATGCAGCAATAAACGAAGCGTGTCTTCCATAATCCACAGGCGTTGTCCGGGAGAGCGCCAGCCTAGTACGAAGCGTCCGGGTCGAAGTCATCATCATTGTACTCCACTTCTGCTCCATCATTTGAGCAGCAATATATGACACAAAAAAAGGGAAAATAGCACCGTGAGTACATAAAGTATATTTTTTTTGACCGTGCCAACTGATGTCTTATCAGATAATCGTATGGATTTCTCTTTAAAATCAGAATAGCCTGCTGCTCTCCTTGCTCTCTTGTGAGTAACATGTCCATCACCGTTTTCAAATACATGATGAACTTCTTTTATTGGATCCTGTGATGCATTCTCCAGTTCTGTGTTTCGGTGGATTCCTCCACCTTCTTTTGAGGCTTGCTTTGCGCCTTTTTGTTAGCCATGAAATGTACCGGACACACTAGTGAAATGCACTATAAAAGTGTGCTCATGTGTTTATGTGTGCTTCTGTCCTGTAGTGTCCGGTACATTTCCTAGTGTCATGTTTCTGTTTCTTCAACTTATTTTATCAAATTTTGGATGTTACAATTTTTCAATCATCTTGAGAAAATACTCTAGATTTTACAGTTTTCTATTCTTTCTTTTTTTTTTCAAAGGATTCTTCTGTTATCTGTTATAGTCTACTGTGTGTTCAGTACACTTAGTTTGGAGAACAACATACAGCATGTCATCCTTATGTGTTGATATATATGCGCATGCTTCCACATGGAATTATTCTGCTATTTACTGTGCTGTTGATTAATTTATGGCTTCGCTCCACCCATTCGATTAGTTCAATGATTTATGATTAAACCCATGGCCGATCACAGCGACGAAGCACGGCGTCGGACTTACCCGGAGACGGCGGCGGCTGCAGTTTCTTTCCTCCGGGGAAAACAGGGGCTGGGAGACCAAGGAACACGGCAGGCAAGGAAATTGGCTGATGTATGGTAAGAGAGAGAGCCGTTTCCATAGCAGGAGAGCAGGCTCTAATTGCAGAATCAATGGAGTTAATTAGCGGCAGCAAAAATCACGTCTGAACGTTACCTTCCTTGTTCCATGGCCTGAATGACCGAGAGAGAATAAAAGTGCTGATGGGATTTATGGTCGAGTGGCACATATGCCTGCTAATAGAAATACCAAACGGATGCTAGCGAGTTTTTAAATTCATTTTTTTTTCACACAATGCAAGCAGACAGCATGATGCATGTTGAACCTAGACAAGTTTTATTATATATAAAAAATAGAACTGCATTGATATTTGAATTATTTTACATTGTTCAAAAATCTGGGTGTTACATATGTTTGGGTTACATTTTTATCATTTTACTTTGATCTGTACATTCAGGTTCATATCAATTTGTATGGTTCCCCAGATTGACAAATTGAACACTCATTTGAAAAATTGAACACAATCTTTCGCCACACATGGAACTGCCAAATCTGTTGTCTACAATAGGTATAGTTATTGAACAAACTTGAACAGACTCTTGAGAGACTGCACATGAACAGGTTGCAGGAAGTAGATGCATAGTAGCAAAAAAAAAAAAAGAAAAAAAAGAAGAGAGAGAGAGAGAGAGAGAGAGAGAGAGAGAGAGAGAGAGAGAGAGAGAGAGAGAGAGAGAGAGAGAGAGAGAGAGAGAGAGAGAGAGAGAGAGAGAGAGAGAGAGAGAGAGAGAGAGAGAGAGAGAGAGAGAGAGAGAGAGAGAGAGAGAGAGAGAGAGAGAGAGAGAGAGAGAGAGAGAGAGAGAGAGAGAGAGAGAGAGAGAGAGAGAGAGAGAGAGAGAGAGAGAGAGAGAGAGAGAGAGAGAGAGAGAGAGAGATCCATCCAAGGAGGTGCCATGCGATCTAAAGCGACCAAATAAATAGGGGTGCAATACCACAGTCCTTTACCACCTAAACAACTAGGACAAACTCAACTTTCTGATGTATAGTAGTTACTTGTGAGTCATGCATATATATACACACTCACAGAAGCATGTCGTGTTATAAAGTGTAATCCAAAGTCAGCCAAGTTCTTGCCTCATGCATAAACTATGTAGACCGACTCGCTCGAAAGTACGTACGTACGTACGTAGGAAAGGGAGGCAATAGGAGTTCATCTTTCCTCCCGAAAGTATAGAACAGAGCAACGGAATGCTGTTAAGGTCTGGAGGTGCTGTATTTGCAATGCACCGAGCAAAAGAGATGCAGCCGGTACTCGTTCTGGCGCTCCTGCTCAGCCGCCATTCCGGTCCGTGCTGCTCCTCGCCGTTTCATGGCCATCGATCCAGTGGACGGCAACCGGGATGCAATGCTCCGTGCAGTTCTGTTTTCATAGATTGAAATTTTCTATAGCTCTGCAACTAGTCGCATCACACCATCCATAGTAGGAGGTACGCATACGATTTGTCCGGTAGGCTTATATCTATGCCCTAAGTTATTCTTAGAGGTACGAATACATGATCCATTAATTGTTATTGATAAAAAATTCCAATTTTTAGCAAGATCATATGTGTATGTCACCTAGGAAGTATGCATCAGCTAGTTAAAAATAAATGAAAAGGAGGAAATGAGTAGATGATTTTATATGATAATTACTATGAGCTATGGGCAAAATGTTTTCATGAGTGAATTTGCATCTAGAAATTTAAGAAACTTATAAGATAAAAAATAATATCAAATAGTTGGAATTTGTGTGTATGTGTTTATATATATAGGGAAAATCTATTCCTATATATGAAAAATTTGAAGTTTTTTATAGGCAGATCCTAACTTTTAGAGTCGCTCGTGCCACCAAAATCTCAAGACTGGCCCTGCTGGCATTGATCAACCTAGAATGAAAGAACTCCAGGTGGAAGAGCACAAGGTAGTGGGCCGACCTCAACCTCAGGGAGGGGAGAGAGCTCGGACCACCTCTATCTTGAGCATATAGGAAGCCGCTTGCCACCACCTCACCTTTAATTTGTGCAAGCCATGAAGCTACCCCTACCTCATGCTCTCATCCTGGTCACCTCATTCGTGGTGAACACCATCGCAGATGAGAGGAGATGCGCTACAATGCCGACATGTGCCACACGTGGACGCCTCCAATGACGTCTATGGTCTGCCCGGTGACTGCGGCCTCATGGTTGTGCTGATGCGTGCTATCCTTGTGACACAGGGAGTGGAAGTCAGAAGTGTTGTTTATTCCGTTGCAATGAGACAATAAAACATTTATTTTTTGACTGTCACAATGCAAAGACAATTTGGAGGATAGTTGACCTTGCTACAGGGTTGCCCCACAAAAATCAGCACCTCATCTTGGTTAATTGGCTTTCAGGGTTAAATTTAAAGAAAAAAAAGACCATTCATAGTAGCGGCGGCTGCCCTATGTTTGGCGATACGAAATGATTTAATTTTTGACAATGTCAAGTATACATCTTTCAAACAATCTGTTTTCAGAGATACATACTAGCTGTGGTTTTGGGCTCTTTCAAGCAAGTTTATCTTTGAGACCATTGATATATATTTGTTCGCCGGAAGAAAATTTAATAGTAGACTTTGTCTTTAGTCTTTTTCTTCGAACTCAATAGGCTCTGTGTGTGGAAACACAAAGGTCAAAACCTTTTTTATTTTTCTAAAAATATTAGTGAGATTTTGGACAATCAAGCAGGTTGATAAAAAAAAGCTGAAACCATTGCACTTTTGGTAGTTGAAGAAAGTAATAAACTTGCTTGTGTACGAGTTGACGCTGCGATAGGTCTGGCAGGTGCTTGCGAGTGAAGATAAATAGCACGAACAAATAGGCTCACCTGCGTCAATTATTTAGGAAGAGCTGATTTTGCCATCCAAGCAGAATGCTTTGAGAGCAACGAGAGCCAAGAAACACTGGAGGTATTACCCGATTAGGTAGGAAATGGAGGGACAGGGAATTCGGTTTCATCCTTCGAATGTGCCTTATCAAGATCCACTCATAGAGTTTGGCGCATGACGGGGATTCGTTGCACCTGCCTGAGACATGACTCCAGTTGCTGGACTACTCACTGAAGGCAGAGAATCATATCCTGAGAATTAGTAGCGGTACTACAAGATTAGACCAGCTAGCTCTCCTTCCGTTATGCACTACAATGGCTGGCTGGGTGACTGAACGAACAATTGCGTGAGGTAGCACGGCCTCCATGTCCAACGAAGGAAGCGAGAGCCCATACCAAGCGCATCCATCTGGCATGGTAGCAGGCTAGCAGCAGCCTTCGCCGAGGAATTACTGGGCTGTCCGGCTGCTATCTCGGGGCAAACAACAAAATGACAAATGCAAACAAGTAGTCTGGGCTGATTGTGACTGGCTTATTAGTGTGAAAATTTATAAGGAAATGTTTACGTTTGGGCTATATATAGAGCCGAGTTGGACTAATGACATCAGTGTCTTCATGATGGGAGGATGCATGGTGGGCAGTTCGGTAGCTATCTACCTTCGAGGATCTGTTTGAACTTTGAAGTTTGATTTCTTTTCGACTCTCTTAATTGGGTCTATTGTAAACGAACTCACATAGAGCCAATGACACTGTTATTATGAGAATAAAGAGACATAGCAAAAGTGCCTGTGCGTTGCCACAGGCTAGAAAAAATACTTGATAATTGTTTTAATAAACTTCTTAATGTTACTCGTACAAAAATATTATATTTGTTTGAAACTTTAGGTTCACAACTTCGGACAATATATATAATATTCAAAACATTGTGAAATTACATAGCATGACATCAATCCTTTCATGTAACTTCTTCAGTGCCAGAATGTATAGAACATTGATAATGTCTCATTCGTCACCCTGTTCCTATCCCCATGCCCCTCATCGCATCTACCAGTCCCTCCTCTATCTCCTATTCCACACCACGATCGCAAATCATTCTCGTGCCTAATGCAGGCTAGGATCCTCCGTTCCGATGGCCGCCTATTTGTCATACTCGTCTGCCTTCGGATGCGGCTGGAGATGATTGTGTTGCCGGAGTTGACCCTTGGTACGGTCGCACTACAGCAGAATCTACCTCCGCTTGACGCAGTTGTACTCGTGTGCCTCCAGAATTTTAGTAAGCACACTTACAACTGGCCAATATGTACGTTAATTAACAACAATGCAGGCACTGGACCCCATTGCAAAAAGGATGTGTTTTGTTTCATCAACTCTTCTTTCATCACATAGAGCTTTTATGAGCTTTATCTACTTATCTCATCCTGCAAAAACTCAAAATGCACGTATCAGAACATTGTAAGTATGTACATTTGATTGAAACAATCAAATGCATCATCCAACTGATGGGTGTGACACAGCCCATCAATCAAGGAGGTAAAAGTGATGACATCTGGCATGAACCCATGTTCCATAAGCATCTTAAGAACAGCCTTTGCATCATCTACATGGCCTAATTAATCACAAAAAATGTACATTGCCTAATTTCAAATAGCCACTTAGCAGGGTGAGTAAAGTCACAAGGTTAGGAGGAAACAATCTCCATTCCTCTTTCCATTGCACCTATCTTGATCACAAGGCAATCAATCACAGTGATAACAAGTATCAAAATCGAGAGATCAAAAAACCATCAACGATGATAACATCAATCGCAATGTTGCTCACAGAATTTGTTAAACTCTGAATAGCTAGGACTAAATGGCTTTCTTAGTCGCTTCGATAATCAGTAATTGGTTTCATCTAGGATAGCTGTATATGTCCCACAATGCAGATGATCCACACATAGAAATCTGACATATCTAAAGGCCAAATCCCTTCTGAACTGACCCAAAGCGTCCTCAGACATGCCGTATTAACCCAGTGCAACGAAACATAAATTTTCAACAGCTCAAGATATTGTGATACGAATATCATCCATTGTATTGTGCCTCAAACCCTGCCTATAACTTGAAGAATAACAGAAATCACCAATCAAAGTAGCCTTTATTATTTATTCCATACCTACAGAGCAAAATATCATCATAAATCTATCTGAACAATAGCCTACCTGAAAACAGTCAAATGAAAAAAAGAAAAGAAGAAAGAACCCATATCTTGAGTTATACAGGAATTCCTTATTATGTCTAGATGCCTGATATGCTATAACATCTCCTTTGAAACTAAAGACAACCTAGTGGTAAATTTCACAATTATATCAGGAAGAAGTGATATCTTGATTGTAACAAACAAATGTGAGCACCGTGGACAGCAGATTTAGTGCCACTTCAGGTAAATGTAGCTGACAACGATTTTTTTTTCTAATTAAAAACTTAAAAGTCAAAACAATCTTCTGCTGGACTGCAGTTCAGTAAAGGCAACTATTATGTGTTATCAGAGTTTTAGAGGAGAAAGGCAAGATGGTAAGAGACGTTCTAAACCTCTAACAAAGTTAAAACATGATTAGAATTAGGACAAATCCAAAAATTCTGAAATCGAACTTACAGAACCTTAATGTAGCGCTAGGTATAAGATCATGAAAGAAGGCGCAGAGCAATTCAAGGGAATAAGTGATGGAGAAAAATAATCGTCAAAAAGCGTCCGGCTCCCACATGACAATCTGCAAAAGCGTCCCTCAATATCTATACATCACAAACTCTCATGCCAAACCTAAAACAATAAACACTAAGAGTTGATGAAAGATTAGTTATTTCAAACAAGAAACAATCCGGAATATCTTGAAAGTGTAGTGACTCAAAAAACAATACGGCAACGTAACTACTTGCTCCGTCATAAAAATGTTGTCCTAGTCAGTGCAATGTTTATCCCCTGCCTTACTGAACTTTGTAGCATATTTTAGAATATCATTGTTCCAATCTAATATATCCTAAAATATGTATATAAAAAAAATTGTAACTCATGCTACATTGCAAGTACGGGCATAATCTGCATCTCCGATCCTCTCTTCTCCAGGTAGAACAATCACTTTTCGTAACAGGTGAACGACGACCTAAATGTTAGCTCCTTAGTCCATGAAACCGGGGAGCGTAGATCCGTTCCCTTGTAGCAGGTGAACGACGACCACAGCAAAGTATATAGCAAAAACATTCTCTCTATTTTTAGAGCATCAACTGTCTAGCAATTGTCTTCAGAGAAGGGTGATCGACATATTCCCAAAGTCGCATGACAGATGAAACAAGCTACGACCAAAAATCCCTCCTCAGACCCCTCTCCTCTGTGGCATTTCACATGATTCATTGAACAGAGAGCTCATTATCAAAGTGTGGTAAACAAGCTACAGAGATAAGGGTGGTTAGAAATAAGCAACCGTTCTGTGGCCAAATTCCAAACCCCTACTCACAGAATCAGTGGCCATCTAAAAAAAATCATGTGCAAAATAGCCTTGGAGAGCAACACAACAAATTTGCAGCTCTTCACGCAAAGACTTCAAATCAATCGACTGTTTATTCTTCATTCTAGATAGATCTACGAACGTTTGAAACGACTGAAGATTTCGATCCTCACCTGATGGGATTGGGACTTGGGGCTGGGGATGACGATGCCACTGCCAGGAGTTTCCGGCCTGGGCTTCGCGCAGTCGCGCCCTTTGCGAGCAGAGCCGGTGCCCCGGGTCGCCACGCCGCCATCGGTCAAGATTGTCGCGGAGGTCCGCGTCGCCGTACCGGCCACCGCTCATCCGGCTGTCCGCTGGACGTGCAGTGGGTCACCCTCCCGCTCATCCGGCGCGTGCTCATCTTCGTCGATGGCGACGGCAGCCG
>LAPY01003200.1:35046-54155 GCA_000970635.1 Eragrostis tef | reverse complement strand
GACGCGGGCCGCCTCGCCAAGCGCCGCGGTCATGGGCCAGGCGCGGCGGCGGCGGCGTGGAGCGGGGCCTCGGCGTCCGCGGTCTCCGCCGCTGCGGCCGTGGTCATAAGGGTGGCGGAGATGTGCGAGAACGTGATGCTCAAGAGCTTCGACGTCGATCTCGCGCTGGCAGCGAGGGGCGCCCGGCGCCGCCCTTAGCTAGGCTCTCGGCGCCGTCAAGATCGAGTCCGGTGCGACCGACCTTCATTTTGGTGAGCGCGCGGCATGGCGTGCGTTGCCCGGCGCGTGTGGCCTTTTGGCTTTCCTTGTCCTCCTGAGTCCTGATCACTTAAGCTGATTTCGTCTCCTGCAACCGTGCTGGCTGCAGAATGTACCAGTAGTCCTGAAGTTTCGTTTAGATTTCGTCGCCTGCTAGCAATTCGCATGCCATGTCGAGGCAATGCGCAGCAGTAGTGTACTAAGGTTTAGTTTGCTTTCGCTTCTGTGTCAAATTTATCTGTTGATCTGATCAGACTCATCAAAGTAATGGAACTATCCTTATCAATATGCAAAAGTTTATCTCTAGCGGTGCGTTTTTCTTTCTTGCTTTCGGTTTTTGTGTGCGCCTATATCCACCGTTATTTCGTTTCTTCGTACTGGTGGAGCGGCATATTCCACCGTCCTCATCTCAAGCGGGCTTCCTCGAAACTGCCCACAACAAATCAATTGCCGTAGGCAGTAGTAGCCACCTATTTTTGGCAGACCGCATTTCTCCTCGTCCAACACACAACGAACAAGAAACTGAGAGAGAGGAACGAAACGGAAGAAACCAAGAATCTGCCAAATCTCTCGACAGCAAATCGTTTGGTGTTCACCAACTCCCATCTGCACGCCCCTTCTGTTTCTTCAGCGGATCCCACTCAGGACGCCGCAGGGACGGCCTTTCGGTTCTTGGTCTGATAAATCGGCGTGTGGTGATGCCGTGATGGGTCACCACGTTCTTCCCTTCCGTGAGTTCAGGAGGTGAAGAGGAAGATCGATGGAGAGAGAGGAAATGGAGGGGAATAATCTTCTGCATTTCCTTGACACCCCAAGCGCACATTACAGAAGGTGAGCATATACTTTTCCCTCCTCTGATCTGCAATTAATTCTACAATGCCTTCTTCTGGGGCATGTGCATATGGAAAGAGGATTTGATGTTTTTATCTCGTGTACCTTTTGAAGGACATGCAATGAATTTGATGGCGATCACGCTGAAGATGATCGTTGGGATGCATCAGGTTCGTCCTTTTCTTGTTTTTGGAATACGCAGGAGAGGTCCGTATCTTAATTTTTATTAAGTGATCAAAGATAACCGGTCCTTTACAAACTGCACCGCCTCACTTCGATCCGAGCCGTGATAGGCTGAAATTACTCCTTTGACATATTCCTTCTTTCACCATTAGTTGTTGTGATTGTTTGTTATAGAATTTCTCATTTGTCATGATCCTTCCTGTCGTCTGGGCGGAAGAAATGATATAATTGGTGTTATATGTCATCCGTGATGTGCTGGTCGTGAATTACAGGCATGGTATCTTGCAGAGAATTCAAGCATGAACCTGGCCATTTATTGAATATGTTTTCCTACTCTTTTCTTTTTGTGGCAATCAATTTCATTACTTCTTACTAGAGAATTATTTCATGCCCCGCCATTTATATTATGTTAAGAAAAACCTGCAATCATTATTTATGAGAGTTAGGGAATTTGTCAGTATATGAAACTAAAACTAGGATGTCATGAGCACAATGATATTAAATAGGCTTATATGCTAAACATTTCTTAGTGGATACAATGCGTCTCTGGTTTAGGGGGCAAATATTTATTGTCACCTGGAAATGGGTGACTCATGAGTTTTCAACGTTATTTGCGCTTTAGATGATTATTTCTGATGTTTGTCATATACAGATCCAGCCAACGCAAGAGAAATGCTGGAATATCTGTTGAACCAACCAGCGAACAAATTCTGTGCAGACTGCGGCACTCCAGATCCTAAATGGGTGTAAGTATCATTTCGTGTCCAGAAATGTCAATGTGATTTTCTTTCATACTAGTATTCTGTACTTTATTATGTTGTTTCAGTCATTAAGCTGAGTATCTTGAACCAATTTCAAGAACTCTGCATGAATCGATCGTGTTTTTTCTTCTGATTGTTTCATCAGGCTCATGTTTCTTCTGACCAATATATTATTATAAAGATACTCTGAAGCCTTTGACCGTGCGTGTTTGTTGGGTCGTGCATAAGTTTGTTATGTCAAATTTCAGATCATCCTCCAGATTTTCCTCACAATTTAGCTACTTCTGCATTTGCAGGGCCTTGCCTTTTGGGGCGTTCATTTGCATTAAGTGCTCTGGAACTCATCGCAGTCTAGGAGTGCACATATCAAAGGTACACAACAGATTTGTTATGTCAGTTACCTCTTTGAATTCTATGTCACCTCTTGTCATTCCAATTTTCTAATGTTTTAGTTAGATCTGTTCTAGAAATCAAGCCTTCTAAAAATAAGGATCCAAAATACTATGCAAGATATATGAAACATTTTACTGCCATAATGCCAATGAATGCACACTGCAAATGTTCAGTATTTTCTTTGCCAACTGCACGGGCATTGGTACATGATTCAGTCATTACTGTGCGAAATCAGTTGATTCACGAATGCATGTTTTTGCTGTTAAGCATAAATGTTTCTGTTAACAAGCCTTATGCTAAACTAACCAACTATTTGTTTTGGGTCGCATAGGTAATTTCAGTGAATCTGGATGAGTGGACAGACGAGGAGGTTAATTGTTTAGCTGAGTCCGGTGGAAATTCTGTTGTTAACACAAAATATGAGGCCTTCTTACCTGAAAACAAGAAGCCGAAACAAGATTGCTCCACAGAGGAGCGTAATGATTTCATTAGGTATGCATCATGTTAATTCTTCTTATCACTACCGGTAAATCTGTCTAATGAAACTATGTTTTCTTTCTGTCTGCGCGTGCAGGAGAAAGTATCAGTTTCAACAATTTGTGTGTGATCCACAATTTTTGTGCCCTTTACCGCTTCATAGCAAGCGTGCAGCAGATAAACATCGCCCGCAGCCGACTGGCTCCCGGCATGGTTTTGGCCATGCTTTCAGGAATAGCTGGAGGAAAAAGGATTCATCAGATCAGAAAGGAGTAAAGAAAATGGTAAGACGAACTCACCATAGCGAAAATTTTCTTTTCACGCATATTCCACTCTTGCAGTGGGACGATAAGACTCCATTTAACTTAGGTTGATTTAATTTAGTCAGGAGGCAGAGCTACGTCAGAATATTGGAACGTTATACATTACTATTTCTGTAACACTGTTTTTTTCTCTGTTTCAGATGGATGTGGGGATGGTAGAATTTGTTGGATTAATCAAGGTCAATATTGTAAAAGGCACAGATTTAGCTGTTCGTGATGTGATGTCGAGTGATCCATATGTCATGATTAATCTGGGACACCAAGTAAGAACATTTTATTGGCATATATGACAGCCTAGTTTTGCAAAGATACTTATTTTCTTTTTCCTATGTGACTTCAATTTAACACTTTGATCTTTCAGTCCATGAAAACGAAAGTGATAAAGAACACTCTGAATCCAATCTGGAATGAAAGACTAATGTTATCGATCCCAGACCCAGTTCCGCCTCTTAAACTGGTACTCATACATTTGTTTATATGATCACTTTTCCCCAGTCTCGCAGACACTTTTGATAAGCAGTCTCAAATTCTCCACTGAACTTTGTACCTTGTGCCTTGTGACAGCAAGTATTCGATAAGGATACATTCAGCTCCGACGACCGGATGGGGGAGGCCGACGTGGACATCCGACCGCTGATCTCCGCAACGAAGGAGCACGAGAGCTCGACCGTCTCCAACCCGACGGAGCTCTACAGATGGTCAGCCAGCGATGACAGCAACGGCGTGCTCGCCAAGGACAGTGTGATCTCCATCGCCGACGGCAAGGTGAAGCAGGAGATCACGTTGAAGCTCCAGAACGTTGAGCGTGGGGAGATCGAAATCGAGATCGAGTGTGTGCCGCTCAGCCAGTAGCATGCTTCATGCACAGGCGGGATAACAAGAAAATGTCTCTTTGTTGTGACATGGACAATGCTTTACATCGCCCCGGGAGACCTTCGCTTGTGTGTTTGCTCCATGCCTGTATTGTCGTGTACATGTGTGCGGTATGTTGTATTAGATAGACAGAAGGAAAATCATCTATATATAACTCTGAATTTAGGCTTAAATATATGTTGCTTTGGGAAGTGATACTATCAATATATGGTGGGGAATGGGGAAGAAAACAAGGGAGAACGGCAGTGTATCAAGTAGCGGCTGCAATAGCGCCCGCTATAGCGGTAGCAGTGTCTAGACGCTACCGCTACAAGGTAGCGCTCAGCGAATAGCATCTTGTAACTTAGCGTCCGCTATTTCACTTTTCAAGCCGCTATAGCGCTTCAAAAACCGCTATAGCACACGCTATCTGTATGTGATAGCAGTTTATAGTCAGGTAGTTTTTTAAAAAACTATTTTTAAATGAAGAATAATTGAATTGATCTTATTTGTACACGTTATGCTCCTAAATTTGAAGCAACAACTGACTGGGCAAGTAAATAAATTTTGTTTGATGAGAAAAAGTAATATTATACTCATTATTACACATACTTTTTGGTGTTTTTTGAGTTATCGCTATTGGAACTTAGCGCCCGCTATAGCACCCGCTATCTGCTATCCGCTATGCTGCCTATCCGCTACAAACCCGCTATACGCTATTTGTTACCTTGTTCACGTATTCATAACCCATCTTTGCAGCTATGAATCTTGGTTCATGTAATTAAATTGATATTCTTTGCATGCGTACAAGTTCATAAAAATTGATCTCCCATCTCATGGCGCTCATATGCAACTCATGGTTTGACCCCCAGTCGCCCAGGTGTTGTTTGATGAGATGCACGGACCATCTCTGTAGCTCTGAAGCTAGCTTCTATAATTTTTGTCTGCATGCGTGCATGTTCGTGCATATTGCTTTTGGATCATAAGGTTGGCATATATTTGGTCTTCTTAATCATTCAGGTTACACGGTCCTAAAAAGCTCCCCTCTAGATTTCAAGTCTGAGATATGTAACTGGATTGATTATTCAGGTAAGTGGAGTAGAAAAACAAGAAATAAACCTCCACAGTTTATTTAAACCTGCACTCCAACTCCTTTCGTGTGCTCTTTTTCTAATCATTGTTTTTTTTGAGATGTAATCATTGTTATTTTAGTTCCGCAGCCAAAGCAGAACGGGCAGATTTCAGGTGGTCAAGCACTACTCATTGGAGATATCATTCATAATTTAGTTGTTGCATCATCTATGATACCGATGCAATTGTCCAATTTTCTGTCAGGTAACATTCCTACATAGAATCATTCTGCTAATGTACTAAATACATTGTGATTGGTTTACTTATCTTGGTTTATGTGGTGTTAAAATTATGATAGTTGCACCTTTTACTTGCCTGAGAAAGAAGTATATATTTATTTTTCATCCTTCTGCTCTTCTCCTTCACTCTCATCACAACCTCACTTCAGGTTCATCAAATCCCCCGGTCATCTCTGCCACAGATCCATTGTATGTTCGTTAATTTGTTTCAAGTTACCATTAACAGATTTGCTAGACAGTCGCAACTGTTTCCCTTAGGTTATCTGCCCTTGATTTAAATTTTGTATATACTTCATCTTACATGCATTTCAAAGATGAAGTACCCTCTTATATGTGACAATGTTTAATATGCAGGTTAGTTGATTAGAATACAACTTTGATGAATTGATGCAATGAGGCCTCCTGTTTCAATTTTCTACAACAATTGTTCCACATGGTGTTCTATTCATCGAGCATTGCAGGTCGTGCATACACATCCAAGATCATTTTGTCCTCTATGATAGGCTCCCCATTTGAGTCATGTTTTATGTAACTCATCAGTAATTACTCTTAGCATATTAAAACATTTTTGTCCATCTATAATTTTAGAGAATTTTGTGTAACCTTTAGATATCATTCAATAAAATTTTAAATTATGCAATCATTTTGATTCAGCAATTTAATGTATATTTTTTGAAAGCCCTGAATCGTTACAGCAACGCGCGGGGAACCACCTAGTATATTATATAGACGCAACCTACTCACATTTATTGCGCGAGCAGTGTCTAGACGCTACCGCTACAAGGTAGCGCTCAGCGAATAGCATCTTGTAACTTAGCGTCCGCTATTTCACTTTTCAAGCCGCTATAGCGCTTCAAAAACCGCTATAGCACACGCTATCTGTATGTGATAGCAGTTTATAGTCAGGTAGTTTTTTAAAAAACTATTTTTAAATGAAGAATAATTGAATTGATCTTATTTGTACACGTTATGCTTCTAAATTTGAAGCAACAATTGATTAGGCAAGTAAATATAATTTGTATGATGAGAAAACGTAATATTATACTCACTATTACACATACTTTTTGGTGTTTTTTGAGTTCTCGCTATTAGACTTAGCGCCCGCTATAGCACCCGCTATCTGCTATTCGCTACGCTGATGTCTATTCGCTATAAAGCCGCTATACGCTATTTGTTACCTTGGAGAACGGTGAAGTGGTACTATAACTCAGACAGTACTTCAAAAATTCCCAAATGTAAAGAACCTTTTTCTTGGTCTTTGATATGCAAATTTGTACCGTACATAGTGTCTAACAAATAGAGTATAAACTAAAAGTATGATATTACAAATGCAGCTTTCAAAACTAATCTATACTACATGATTTTTATGTTTCCGAAGTAAATATTTTTTTTTAAAAAAAAACTGTTGTTAGTTAAAGGCTGAAATGTTTGACTTAATCTCCGTCAAAGCTATCTACATTTTTTATAGAGAAAGTAATAGATGACTCATCGTAGCATAGCAAAATGTAATACTAGGATTTAAGTTGAAGAAGTCTAGCTCGCGTTGTACCTTCCTCTCCTTGCCAATGTTGAGCGCGTGCGAACTTTGTTGGAACTCACAGACAACGTCATCTCTAAATCTATTCCATCCGACTCAAGTGTCAAGTCTGTGCAGCCGCCCCCTAGGCTGTACTTTCTACTTCGTCCCTGCCCATATTTCTTGCTTGCCTTTGGTACTTCGGCTTCAGCCTCCTGCATTTGCAAGACCCTGCAGCCTCCCTTTAAAGATTTTCTGCTCGATTGATCGGTTCGAACCCAAGGAACCAGCCAGCTCCATCCTGCTGCTTACCAATGATACTCGATTGCCTATCAAAAAAAAATGATACTCGATTGTTTCAATCCTACTTAGGACTCGAGCATTTTGACCACAGAGCACACCCAATTTCGGTGCCAGCAAAAAATGTGTGTTTTTACGAAATCTGACACTTGAATTTCCATCCTGCAGATTTAGATCACACTTATAAGATCTGTTAACATATGCATCACAGCAAAAATCATAGTACAATTCTTTGGACTTAAATTTACAATAAAAAAAGTTTGAAATACAAAAATACATAAATACTAGATGACATCCAGGATCAACCACTGTCATAGCATGTCATGCCAGGGCATAAGCAGATGATCAACCACTGACAATTGTGACATCAAGCATTTTTCATTTATATTTTTAGTTGCACACATGTTAAACGGAAGAATGGTAGTTCCTTTCAGGAAAAAAAAAATAATATGGAACAACGAACTTCCGTTGAATTTGCCGTTTCACATAGAATGTAAACCCCTTTGGCATTACAACTATTATCCATTTTTTGCATTGCAAGAACTCAAAATTGTCTTTTCATCACATTGTTACAAATTCAAATCAAAGAAAATCATATTATTTTGCCAGCAGTGTTGTTTGACAAATGGCCACGATTTTTACTCTATGTTCGGTAAATGATGAAAAGTTTAGTGTGAATGGCAATTTTGTTAAAATTCATTACTCCATCTCACAGAAAAATTCTTTATTTTATTCTAGTTGACTCATAAAAATTATTCTGGGCTATACCCTAGTTAGTCATTAGAGCCTCGAACTGCGCAGGCTCTCAAATATGTCCTTCTAGCCCTCATGGAACGTTATAGTAGCAACAGCAGAGGATTTCGTTTCCTCATCCCCACAGGCAAACCGCACAGCCCGCATCGAACTCCTCACCAATGAAAAGAAGGACAAATGTGAACCTCGAGTGTTTCAATCCTGTTCTGGTGCCAATTAGCACTCGAGCATTTTGTTCACAGCGCACATCCGCTTTTGGTGCCAGCAAAAATAGTGTGTTTTTAGTAAGAGATCATAAAGAGAAGAATAATGGAATCGTAAATAGTAAGTGGGCCCTTTGCTTTAATGACTGGATAAATATGTGGGGCCTCATAGAATATAAAAATGCTAGCAGATCTTATACTTGGGTGAACAATCAGGACCAGCCTATTATGGCAGTCCTAGATAAGTTTCTGGCCAACACTAGTTGGGAAGCTAAGTACCCAAAAGCTATGATCAGGACTCTGTCAAGGGCTGGGAGTGATCACACTCCTATAATTATAGATTTGGGGATAAAAGAGGAGAAGAAAGACTATCTTTCGCGTTGAGAAATGGTGGTTGGAACATGAGGATTTTCACACACTGGTGAAAGAAGTGTGGGGAACATCATGTGCTGCAACCAATCCTGTGGATGTTTGGCAGTTCAAAGCCAGACTTCTAAGGAAAAAAGCCAAGGGGTGGAGCTGGAATAGAACAGCTGAGATTAGGAAAAGGAAACAAAGCCTATTGGGAGAGTTTGAATGCTTGGATATCCAATCTGAAACTCAACCATTAGAGGTGGACAGAGAAAGGATGAAGGCAATTACAAAGGAGCTCGAGGAGATATGGAAGCAAGAGGAGATAAAAGCAAAGCAAAGATCACGTGATCGAGATATTAAACAAGGTGACAAGAATACATCATATTTTCAAGCGGTGGCCAACCAAAGGAGAAGGAAAAAGGCTATTTCAGAGCTAGAAGGCCCAAATGGGATGATTGAAGACACTGCAGGGATGTTGGAGTTAGCTGAAGATTTCTATAAGAACTTGTTTGGGTATGAACCAACACTAAACATCAAGATGGATGACGAATTTTGGAATGAACAAGAAAAGGTGTCCACTGAGGAGAACGAGATCTTAGATGCAGACTTCACTGAGGAAGAGGTAAAAGAGGCTATTTTTGGATCCTACTCTGATGGAGCACCCGGCCCTGATGGCCTACCTTTCTTGTTTTACCAGAAATTCTGGGAAACAGTGAAAGATGATATGTTAGCTCTTTTCGCAGAGTTTAACAGAGGCAAGATGAACATAGCTAGGCTAAACTATGCTATGATCACCTTGATTGCTAAAGAAGCTGAAGCAAAAAACCTGAAAAAATTCAGGCCAATAAGCCTTCTGAACTGTAGCTTCAAGATTTTCACCAAAGCTATGAACAATAGGTTGGTCAAAATTATTGAAAGACTTATAGCTATGAATCAAACTGCCTTCATACAAGGACGGTTTATATTAGAGAGTGTGGTGGCAGCACATGAGATTATTCATGATGCTGTCCAAAATAATCATCAAGGAATTATCCTTAAGTTGGACTACGAAAAAGCGTATGATAGGGTGAACTGGCAGTTTGTAATAGAGATGTTGAGATCTCGAGGATTTAGTGAGAAATGGATTGGGTGGGTGAAGTCAGTTATGCAGGGGGGATCGATTTGCATTAGAATTAATGATCGAAATAGCAAGTATTTTAGACCGGGGAAGGGGCTAAGACAAGGTGATCCGTTGTCTCCTCTTCTTTTCAACCTGGTAGCAGATGTCTTCACTAAAATGCTGGCTAAAGCAGCACAAAACAACCTCTTTACTGGAATGATGTCAAATGTGATCTCAGGAGGGATTATTAGTCTGCAATATGCAGATGATACCCTCCTATTTATGAGAAATGATTTAGAAATGGCTATCCACCTAAAGTGGCT
Organism: Eragrostis tef; assembly: GCA_000970635.1. Taxonomy (NCBI): domain Eukaryota; kingdom Viridiplantae; phylum Streptophyta; class Magnoliopsida; order Poales; family Poaceae; genus Eragrostis; species Eragrostis tef. The sequence goes on along the minus strand of LAPY01003200.1, from coordinate 44,159 downwards.
CCTTTCATGTTTTGAACACATGTCAGGAATGAGAATAAACTATCATAAAAGTGATCTGGTGTCCTCGAATATGGGAGAAGATGATGTCAATAATATAGCACAAACTCTGTGCTGCAAGATAGGGAGTTTCCCTTTCAAATATCTTGGAGTGCCCCTCCATCATGCTAAGCTTAGGAGAGAGGATATCCAACCTATTGTTGACAAGATAATCAAGAGGGTGGCAGGATGGAGAGGAAGGCTGCTATCATATGGGGGGAGACTAACTCTCCTTAAGTCTTGCTTAGCAAGCATACCTATATACTTAATGTCTGTCATAAAGTTTCCAAAGTGGGCTATTGAAGCCATAAACATCCAAATGGCTCATTTTCTGTGGGATAATTTCGATGACAAACATAAGTACCACCTGGCCAATTGGGGGCTTGTAGCTTAGAAAAGAGAATATGGGAGGGCTGGGTATTCCTGATCTTAGGAATCTTAATATGTGCCTCCTTGCCTCTTGGATTGCTAGGTTTTATAAGAATGATGAGGGTATTTGGAAAAGGATTGTGGACTTCAAATATAGATTCAACAACCCAAATATTTTCTGTTGTAGACAAATAGGAACTTCCCCATTTATGACAGGGGTGCTATGGGCTGCAACAGCAGCCAAAATGGGAGTGAAGTGGAAGGTTGAGAATGGCAAGAGAGTGCGATTTTGGGAAGATTGGTGGTTTGGCAATTCAAGCCTAGCCATACAGTACTGGGAGTTGTATAGGGTAGTGAATGAGAAAAATATTAGTATTAGTGATGCATGGGATGGAGTGAATCTAAAATTCACTTTGAGACGAACGGTTTCAGAGAGGGTCATGCAGTTATGGCTAGAATTTCTAGCTATAGCTGAGAGCATCATGTTCAGTGAGGGAGATGATCAAATTATGTGGGCATTTGAGTCCACAGGGGAGTACTCTGTACAATCCTTATATGTTGTTATATCAAACAGGGGTGTCATACCAGTCCACTCTCCAGCAGTATGGAGTTTAAGTGTGCCTCCTAGAATTCATGTCTTTTTATGGTTGTTGGCAAACAACAGATTGCTAACAAGGGACAACCTAGCTAAAAGAAGAAAAGTGGATGATATAACTTGTGTGTTCTGCTGTGAAGCAGAGAGCATCACGCATCTCTTTTTTGAATGTGCTGTGGCTCAATGTATATGGAAAAAGGCATCTATTATGTTTGGTAAAAATATTGGGACTGATTTTGGCCAGATGGTGGGTTAGTGATAAAAAGGGTAGTGACTTAAACACTACCAACAGTGCAGTCTTATGGAGCTTATGGCTAATGCGAAATGCTGTGTGTTTTCAGGGTTGGAAATGGACGAGAATTCAGGAGCTGGAAATGAAGATCGCGAAGATGCTGAGGAGATGGAGATTGCTATTCAGGCAGGAAAATGTGGAGAAGATGGACGAGGTCGCTGGGAGATGGGAGAAACAAGCGATGGAGAAATCAGTTTTATGCGCCAGCGAGTGGTGGATTGAGCACCAGCCGGAGCGACATGTAGTCCAGGAAATGAGTTGTAGTGCTAACAATGTAACGCAATGTTCCCAGGCGGGAGTCGATGTGGGTGGCGTGAGTGAAGCAATGCCACAGGATGTGGTCGAGTACTCTGTATTGACGAACAGCCAGATGCTGCCGAACGATGTCGTTTCGTTCGTTTTGGCAATTCAAGCCTAGCCATACAGTACTGGGAGTTGTATAGGGTAGTGAATGAGAAAAATATTAGTATTAGTGATGCATGGGATGGAGTGAATCTAAAATTCACTTTGAGACGAACGGTTTCAGAGAGGGTCATGCAGTTATGGCTAGAATTTCTAGCTATAGCTGAGAGCATCATGTTCAGTGAGGGAGATGATCAAATTATGTGGGCATTTGAGTCCACAGGGGAGTACTCTGTACAATCCTTATATGTTGTTATATCAAACAGGGGTGTCATACCAGTCCACTCTCCAGCAGTATGGAGTTTAAGTGTGCCTCCTAGAATTCATGTCTTTTTATGGTTGTTGGCAAACAACAGATTGCTAACAAGGGACAACCTAGCTAAAAGAAGAAAAGTGGATGATATAACTTGTGTGTTCTGCTGTGAAGCAGAGAGCATCACGCATCTCTTTTTTGAATGTGCTGTGGCTCAATGTATATGGAAAAAGGCATCTATTATGTTTGGTAAAAATATTGGGACTGATTTTGGCCAGATGGTGGGTTAGTGATAAAAAGGGTAGTGACTTAAACACTACCAACAGTGCAGTCTTATGGAGCTTATGGCTAATGCGAAATGCTGTGTGTTTTCAGGGTTGGAAATGGACGAGAATTCAGGAGCTGGAAATGAAGATCGCGAAGATGCTGAGGAGATGGAGATTGCTATTCAGGCAGGAAAATGTGGAGAAGATGGACGAGGTCGCTGGGAGATGGGAGAAACAAGCGATGGAGAAATCAGTTTTATGCGCCAGCGAGTGGTGGATTGAGCACCAGCCGGAGCGACATGTAGTCCAGGAAATGAGTTGTAGTGCTAACAATGTAACGCAATGTTCCCAGGCGGGAGTCGATGTGGGTGGCGTGAGTGAAGCAATGCCACAGGATGTGGTCGAGTACTCTGTATTGACGAACAGCCAGATGCTGCCGAACGATGTCGTTTCGTTCGTTGAATGAAACGAGGGGTCCCCCCTATTATTCAAAAAAAAAAATAGTGTGTTTTGATGGAGAGAAATGCTACAGGTCTGACTGCTTTTGCCCGACTGTTTTGTGACCGAACGGCAAGTCAACATGTATGACATGAACTCTGTTGATTCTTCTTGTGCCTCACGTTAATCCTTGTTGTGCCCCACGTAATTCTAGCGGAGTCAGAAAACGGCCGGACTGTTGAGTCGACTCTATAGCAGCTCTCTTTGATGAAATCTGGCACTCGAATTTCTATCCTTCATAAGATCACGGCAAAGATCTGTTTACATATGCAACACTGCCTTTTGTCATAAAGTTCTTGCGACTTCAATTTTGGGCCAGTGTCTGAGTTTAAAATAAAAAGTTTGAAACATCAAAATACATAAAAAGCGCGATACAGCCAGGACACGAAAATGAAACAGTTCAGGTACTTGTGACATCCAGCATCAACCACTGTCATGGCATGGCTTCCGCAGATGATCAACCACTGTGACATCCAGCATCAATTCACTTCCAAAGGCAACCCCAAGGTTGCTTGCGTGGATGATCCTCCTTCAAAAAAGAAGAAGCAATTTATATATTTTAGATCACAGCAAACAAGAGGCAAACAATGAAGGTTGATCTCTCTGCACCTAGCAATAGGAAGGTAAACACGTCCAATCTTATTTGTAGAGATTCATATGAGAGGTAAAAATGGAAACTGAACAATTTGAACGTAATACATGATTATTGATCTATCTTTCCAATTCGAAAGCATCATGCTATTGAGAACCCACAGATAGATGCACTCACAACTGTTGCAGTTGTCAGTTCAAGAAAACCAAACCATGACCTAATAAATGTAGTCACATAATGAATATGTGAACTATAGCCAAATTTATAGCTACAGTTCTTACTTTATCATAAATTAGGTGCTACAGATTAGTAAAATAAGAACTATACTTAGTATTATCAAACTATCATATAACTTTCACATTTGTGGACTGGAGTTATGAGCCATAACAAAAAAATGTTAAAATCCTCAAAGTCACTTAAGACATGGATAGATATGCACTACAACAGAATGTAATCTTTGTCACTGTGTCAGTCACTCATGGACATAGTGAAACTAATCTACACAAGTCATATACAGTTACAGAAACTCAAATGACAGAGTATCAAAACTATCATAACATTACAAATATATCCAAGCCAGTGAAAATCCAGGAAAGCAAAAATTTCAAATATGTCAAAAGATTTCTGCAAATTACATATGTTCATTCTTTTTTGCCAAATAATGCAATCTCCAAAACCAAAACAGAGCTATCAATATTATTCTATAGAAAGAATAAAGATGTAAACATATAAATTACAGTCGCATTAGCAGTGTAAGTTTGATTACTTTCTATTAAAACTGTAGAAAAGTGTGATTTAACATGTTTAAATAATCAAAATCACTAACAAATGAAAATGCATTTATTACTTGCACACTATAGAGATAAAATAGTACATTAACACATCGGGAGAACATTCAATAGGAAGACATGAGAATGGAATCAACATTTCGCAAGAAATAATCGCAAAACAATTTCAGATTAGTAACCAAGCCACTTGATATGTTCAAATCAAAATAAGGGATGCACCAACCAGCGATATGAAGGAGTTCCCCTACCAGATGGTGCCCAAATCAAGCATGAACACCTCTCCCTCTCCCTCATCCCCCTACATGCCCACTTGCACTTTCACTAGGCCTTCATATGAAAATGGAGAGTTAGTAAACAAGATAGTTAACAAAAACAGAATTTAAAGCCAAATGAACAGCAAGATTACATGGTTGTGTTGGCTGAACTAGGATCATTTGCAGCAGATGGTGCGCTTTCTCCTCCTTCATTAGTTGCACTTCCACTAGGCCTTCATATGAAGCATGGGGTATGTGTTAGTAAACAAGATAGTAAATAAAGACTCAAATTGAAGATGATTGAGAAACATGTATTACATGGAAGTGTTTGCTGCAGCATGTTCATTTGAAGTTGATGAGCGCTTCCTCTTTTGGCTAGCTGTATGATCACCCTGGCAGTTCCCCTCGAAAAGCTCAGCCAAGATCCTCCGAAACTGTATTTTAGCGTCATTACAAGCTTGCACAATGCTGTCATCAGCCGATTTCAGCCTTGAGAGTTCTGCTTTTTCATGTTCTTTGTTCTTGATAGTCTGCTGTTTTTCACGGCGAACATGCTCCAGTCTCTCCTCAAGGTCAGATATGTCTTTTTCCATTTTTTGAATTGATGCGTCCATTCCAGACAAGGAAGTTGTCTTCCCCGATATCTGTGCTTTCAACCGGTTCCTGTCTGTCAGACAATTGACATATACATCTTTGATTTTATATAACTTAGTGAGCCCATGCTTCAAAATCTGAACATCGAACCCGTTCGTCTCAAGCTGCTCAAGTGTTTTCATCTTCTCTCCAAATGATTCCTTGGTCTCTGCTATGCTTAATACACTGATATCATTCCACATGTTCTCATACGTCACCATCATTCCGACAGCCATTCCTTCACGCATCGATGGGGCACATTGCTGGACCTGAAGAAAATGTGGTCGCTGCGGTACCTTCTTAAATGGATTGCTTGCATCAAAAAGAGACCATGCAGCTGATCTCTTGACGAATGGAAGCTGATGCAAGTGTGAGTCTCCAGAATCATTAGATAGGGTAGGGTTCTCCACAATTGGGCTGCTGCAGTTGGCTGTAGCAGTCAGCTTCTCATTGCCTGCTCACCAAAATACAGTCATTATAAATAATATGCTACTTACTTTAAAGCACACATATAATTTTCTGGTTTTTGCACCATTGTTAAGTTTTTATAGAGTATACCATGTTCAACTAAAATCGATTCAGGAGCGAGCGACAGCGACCATTTCTGTTTTATTACTTCATTACCATTCGAGTTACCCTCTGAAGTTCCATCAAGCTGCAGCTGAGGATGAGATTTGTTCTTCTCCAGATGTAAGAAAAACAAATTAACACATTGTATGAAGACTACATAAATGCTGTCTAACTCGATCAGAAGATTCTTACTTTGGAGGAAGGTTCTTTCTGTGGCACTGTTAATTTAGAGTTTGCTTTCTGCGCACCACAACTAGTGGAATCTAATGAGCTCTGTGCAATATGTATTCCTTTGGAGCTTTTCTTTCCAGCCACTGCAGATTGCACATGAATCCATAAATTTGCATGCACCATCTCATTGATGAATCAGAGATAGAGAAGCTACTTACACTTCTTACAAGTGACAGATTTTGTATTCAATCGCCTATCTGTTGACGTGGACACCTTCAGTAGTTGACAAAGAAGAACAAAACTCGCATTAATATAATAGAAATGTAGAAATGAGAATTTTTAAATTCAATGGCAAAAGACTTGCCACATCAGAAGCTTGCTTGCTACCTGTCTAGTCAGCGTTGAAGTTGTCTGGCATTCTGGAGACGTAAAATTGATTTCCATGCTAGCGAAATTGCTGTTTTCTTTCAAATGGACTTGCAGCTGCACAAATATTTACATGGACAGATATTATAAATATATATACCATCCATGCAAATTCACTTTCTACATAGCAATATGAAGGCGACTTACATCATCAGATGCATCCTTTTCCCCCTGGATTGCTTGAATAGGGTGTGCAATGCCAACATTATTCTTAGAAACGTCTTTTTCTACATTGAATGCCTTGACAGAGAGGGTGCTTTCCTGTATCTGCTGGTTTTCGAGAAATGAGGCCATGTTCTGTTGTGGTGGTTCTGTAATTGAGAACATATCATGTGCTTCATCGGCACTTCTTCCACAGACAGGAGTATTAAGCTGATTGTGGCCGGCAAGCGCTGTTTCAGGTATTGTGTGTAGATTAGCACTCGATGTAAACTGCCGCCTCTTATCCTGTCTCTGTACAAGCAAAGGAATCATAGCAAGACTGCTCGATCCTACAAGTTGTATAAAGGATGCAAAGCGAAACAATTGAACGACTGTGCACCACTCGCCCTCCCCCCTGCTGTCCTGCCCTCCCTCCCTCGCATTAAACTATTTCTCAAATAACGGCATAGGTGGGTACTATAGAAGCTAAAGGTATTTTCGGTAAATATTTTCGTATTGGCAGAGGGGTTTGCTTTCTTTTCTCATCTGGTTCATATGATAATAAATTTCTAGGCCTTTAACCTTAGAACCAACTTAGGATTGCCACATCATCTAGGCCTTTTTCCATATCTCTTCTATTGAACTAGTATATTAGAAACAAAAATGTACTATCAGATAGGAACCAAGACAGTTGTTCGAGCAGAGCCAGGGGGGCCACTCGTTCTGTGGGTTGCACAACAATTTTCATGGACCTAGCATCCTTTTATGCCACCCGACAAAGCAAACGGCGCATATGTGAACTAGCCTATAGACCCATGCGCCACATGGGTCAGAACATTGGAAAAAACATAAATACTGTATGTTTGTTAAAAGTTATATCTGTAATTAATATTGATTATACTAAATATTAAACATATTCTGCATCACTTTGACCTACAAACTTTTGTAAAATTGGTATTTCACATGCAACGTTTCTATTATTGATGATGATTATAGACTGGACTACAATTTTTGTAAAAAACCAGATGTCTTTTACTTGCCGAATTATTTATTTGTTTCGTGCTTTACTCCTCTACTTGGTTTTCTTCCTTCCTAATGAACACACTGCAGGAGCACTCATTTGTCTACTGGCAGCGCATTGTCTCCTACACACCTTTAAATCTGCCATACTCTATATGTTAGGCCATCATAACTAACTCACGACCTTTCTGATAAGCCTGGACGGACCAGAACCTGAACATTAACCTCCAGACTTAGTCTGCCATTGCTTCTAAAGCATCAACTTATGAGGAGAATTGTCATACTTATATACAGATCTAGACAGATTTATAATATATAACCCCCTTTTATCTACTAAAGGTCTATGAGTAGTTGGCATTGTCTGGAAAACTACAGGGATGATCCACACACACAGATTTATGTGATCCATTTCAGTGTGTTTTTAGTATATATTAGTATGTTTTGCAAATTTTTATCCATAGCTTATAGACTCTGTTAGTATGATTTTCCTAAGATCAATGCAAAAGGCTTTAATCAATCAAATAGTAAATGTAAGATAAGAATCAAAAGCAAGCTAGGAAGAGATGGAGGTGTTTGTTGCGTTACCTTAGGAGGATCCACAATCATCCACCGCTGTCCATCCCACTTATACTGCGGCTTCAGCATGCCCACCGCCTTGATCACCAGGTGCTTCCCCTTGTTGCCCTCAAAAGTGATCTCATACTCGACACCATCCTTGACAACCGTGCGCACCACCCCCGGCGACCATGCCCCGTCGCAGTACGCCTCCACTGTGGCGCCAGGCTTGAGAAAGCTCTCGGGCGGGGGAGAAAGATGGTTCATCGGCCTGATAATTAAATCGGCAGTGCAGGTACTCCGTTTTCTTCCATCTGCCCTCCACCACATACTCGACGATGTAGCTCAGCTTGTCCACCACCTTGGTCACCGTGGCGGGGAACCATGAGGGGCCGTACAGCTCCCGATCGGACATGCTTTCCCCAGCCTCGTACGCCTTAACCACGACCTCGGGATGGACTGAGATCGCGGCCGGAGACGGGACCCACTCTCCGGCGACGTAATCGCGGCGGTGGCGGACGGAGCTGGGCCTAAAGTCGACGACCTCGTGGGTGATGGGGAACGCGACGGTGATGGTGGTGGTGATGTCTGTGGGCGGGCGGAATATGACGCCGGACCACCAGCCGCTCCTGTGGAGCCTCGACGATGTCGTGCAGCTTGAAGGAGCACGACGCCGCACATGTTGGGAATAAACCTGACTCGAGTGTGTTCGTGTCAGGGAGTTCAGGTTGAGCAATGTGTTGCCCAGGTCGTGTCTTGCACGGAACGCTGCGTCGTGACCATTTGCAATTTAGTTCGGATCACGATCGTCTAGTCGATCAATGATCGTGTCAGGCTTGGAGTCTAGATGATCAGCAGGATAGCTGCACGGATCAGGTCGTAGTTTGTTAGGAGTTTGGTTGCTAGGCGCCGGTCTGCCCGGAGAAAGCCGCGTCGTGCGCTGGAGCGAGGTGCTCGTCCAGGAGCGGGTCATGCGGATCAGGAGCGCGGAAGCCGGGCATGGAGGACGTTGCGTCGTTGTGTTCTCTCGGCTGATAAGTAGCCCTTGTACTCCAATGTTTTGAGTTGCTAGTCCAGGAAATAACAAAGCCAAGATACAGGCCGTTTCAGTCGGCCGCGGCGTTCGTCGCCGGCAAAACTACTTGCTTCGTCTACCTTGCGTCCGTTCGTGAGCTGTGAGAGTGTGTGAGTTCCGGGCTGCGCCAACACGGCCGACCCGGGAAGCGGTGGCGCCGCCTCGTCGCCGACCCCG
>LAPY01003200.1:0-15313 GCA_000970635.1 Eragrostis tef | reverse complement strand
GGGCGGAATACAACTCTTGCCGATGGTGGGGGATTGATTTGGGCAGAACCAGCAGAGATGGAGTCCTGCTCGAACAGCCTTGCTGTAGTCGTTTTTGTTCTTTTTTTAATCGATTGTGGGACCAGCCAAAACGGCAAACGCAACGACGTTAGACGCATGAAGAACGCCCAAATCTGCTAGGCCATCAAAAATTAAGACCAACCAATAAAAGCGCGCCACGTCACGGAAACACATTCGGAAACACAGCTCTGGGAACAGAGAAGTCGCGTCCCTATATAATACCCGGGCGCCCCTCTACCGTTTATCATCGCCGGCATCGCGGTTCTGTTCGTTCGTTGAGTAGCTTGTCGCAACTCGTCTTTTCTTGCTGTTAGTTGCGGTGTCTATCTGGCTTTTCCTCTTCCGTCTTCGCTTGGCTGCTGTGATTTCTTTTGCCTTTCGCATCTGATTCTTTTTTTTTCTTTTGGTTTTGGTGCTTGGGGGATCCGGGAGCCGGATTGATTTCCGATGCAGATGAGGAGTCAGAAGTTATGGGTAATTTGCATCTGAGCCATCTGTGATGTAACAACCTTTATCACCTTGGAGATCTGAAGCATCACTCCCCAACTGTCCCGGTTCCTCACTACAAGTGCCCTTTTTGTTTGCCCTTTTCTCTTTCGTTTTGGTTCTCTTTCCCATCGTATCTTGGGATTGGTATTTGCATGCTAAGAATTCGTGGAGATAAGATGATGACGAAATTGTTTCCCTATTGGTTTGATTGGCCCTAATGATGGCTAAATCTGTATTAGCTCTATCTGATCATCTCCACTATTTCTTTGATTGTTTGTTTTAGTTTCTAATTAGTTTTTTGAGATGCGTTTTGGGCTATTTGAGCCCATTCAACATCTTACCCATCATCCTTCAAAGGCACCATTAAAACAAAATCTCAAGTAGCATCTAGACAGTACACCTTCTGGAACAAGGAAGATCTGGTTTTTAAAGGCACCATTCGAACAAGGAAAAAGTTCTTATTATTACTCTCCTCAAGTATAGCCAAAGGCGAGATAGCGCCCCCCCCCCAAAAAAAATACTATGACACTTGGTTCAATTCACTCCTTAATACAATTTGTCTTTTTTATTTCTCTATGTACAAATTGAATTTTAATTTGAAATTTTGCCTGAATGTAGTGAATATCACAATTAATGTCAGAAAAATATATCATGAATTTTTCGTTTGTCATTTTCAATATAATGTTGTATCCTAAGGATTACTCAATTATTAAATATCTCAGCCCATTAAAATATGATAAAAATTATTTTCTATTTTTATAACATGAACTACGATGTCTACTATCACCTCACAAAACTTGAACATACTGCCACACTTGTGCATGGAGAAATAAAAAGGGCAATTTCCTTAAGAACCACTGGCATAAACTTCAATATGTTACATGCCACCTAAAAACTTGACTCTTGTGAATGCCAGTGGCAGTTAAAGTTTATTCCTTTGGTGCCAACACTTACTGCATTCTGCCATATTCTACCAACAGAGGCACCTTATCAGACCAATTTGCCCTTCCGTTTCCGTTGGGCACAGGTTGGACACAAATCTTAGGGACGAACTAATCTGTTTTATGCCATCAAGGAACGCAGCAAGCTCACAGCCACCTTTGCAGAAATTATTTCATTAGAAAAATAAATTTGCACCCACGAGCTGAACACTGATTTCTTATGGTCATTCCAAATATGTTAACAGTATAGCAATCAAAATATATTACATCAATAGTTCAAGTACTACAAAATAGACGTGTTAACATCGCAAGCCATACATCAGTTTGCGCTTCTTTCTATTGACCCAAAATTAAAGTCACCGAGCCTTTTCTTGCTCCTAGTCCCCATAGCGGGACGGTGTTGACCCTTCTTCTTGCTCCGAGTAGACATGGCAAGGCTATCTGCACAAGAAATTGGTGTTGCTTGGGCAGTCCCCTTATCCTTCTTCTTCATCTTTGAAACTTCACTTTCACTCCCAGTGGCGGCGATTTTTTTTCATGCACGGTGGCTAGGGTTCCTCGTCTCCATGGGATGGAACGGGCGCGGTGTGTCGAGCGTCGGGATACGGGGGAGTCGGGACGCTGGGCGAGTAGATCGATCTTGACGGGCCTGATGTTCGGGGGTTGGGAGGCCTATCGGTCAGGGAGGCTCTCACACAGGGGCGCCTGGTATTTCGAAAATACCGTTCAAGCTAGCAGATGCAACGGCGGTGGCACATAACATATAAAATTTAACTGCCGCTGGCATCAACGGGATCCAAGTTTTCTCGGTGGTGGGTAACAGATTGAAGTTTATGCCAGTGGTTCTGAAGAAATTTTCCCAAATAAAAAAGATAAATTGTATTAGGGGGTAATTAAACCAAGTGACAAAATTTAGGGGGTGAAATAAACCAAAAAAAATACTTTAGGGGGTTATGTAGACTTTGACTATACTTGAGGGGTGTAATTTGGACTTTTTCCTTCAAACAAAATCTCAAGCAACAAGTTATCAATAGTTCAATGCATGGCCAGTTCACCATCTGGAAGAGCGTGGGGCAGTTGCAGGGATGATAAGTGATTCTGGACAACAATTTGACTTGGCCAGCGTGTAAATTGCTCTTGCAGTTTATTCCTTTGGTGCCAACACTTACTGCATTCTGCCATATTCTACCAACAGAGGCACCTTATCAGACCAATTTGCCCTTCCGTTTCCGTTGGGCACAGGTTGGACACAAATCTTAGGGACGAACTAATCTGTTTTATGCCATCAAGGAACGCAGCAAGCTCACAGCCACCTTTGCAGAAATTATTTCATTAGAAAAATAAATTTGCACCCACGAGCTGAACACTGATTTCTTATGGTCATTCCAAATATGTTAACAGTATAGCAATCAAAATATATTACATCAATAGTTCAAGTACTACAAAATAGACGTGTTAACATCGCAAGCCATACATCAGTTTGCGCTTCTTTCTATTGACCCAAAATTAAAGTCACCGAGCCTTTTCTTGCTCCTAGTCCCCATAGCGGGACGGTGTTGACCCTTCTTCTTGCTCCGAGTAGACATGGCAAGGCTATCTGCACAAGAAATTGGTGTTGCTTGGGCAGTCCCCTTATCCTTCTTCTTCATCTTTGAAACTTCACTTTCACTCCCAGTGGCGGCGATTTTTTTTCATGCACGGTGGCTAGGGTTCCTCGTCTCCATGGGATGGAACGGGCGCGGTGTGTCGAGCGTCGGGATACGGGGGAGTCGGGACGCTGGGCGAGTAGATCGATCTTGACGGGCCTGATGTTCGGGGGTTGGGAGGCCTATCGGTCAGGGAGGCTCTCACACAGGGGCGCCTGGTATTTCGAAAATACCGTTCAAGCTAGCAGATGCAACGGCGGTGGCACATAACATATAAAATTTAACTGCCGCTGGCATCAACGGGATCCAAGTTTTCTCGGTGGTGGGTAACAGATTGAAGTTTATGCCAGTGGTTCTGAAGAAATTTTCCCAAATAAAAAAGATAAATTGTATTAGGGGGTAATTAAACCAAGTGACAAAATTTAGGGGGTGAAATAAACCAAAAAAAATACTTTAGGGGGTTATGTAGACTTTGACTATACTTGAGGGGTGTAATTTGGACTTTTTCCTTCAAACAAAATCTCAAGCAACAAGTTATCAATAGTTCAATGCATGGCCAGTTCACCATCTGGAAGAGCGTGGGGCAGTTGCAGGGATGATAAGTGATTCTGGACAACAATTTGACTTGGCCAGCGTGTAAATTGCTCTTGCTAAGGGCGCGTTTGGCGTTTTAGAGGGGCAAATTTAGAGGGGTCTAAATAAAAAAAATCTTGTCTTAAACAAAGTTTAATTACAAAACTAACTGCAGAACCCCCGATCTAAATCGCGAGACGAATCTAATGAGGGTAGTTAAGCCGTGATTATACGATGGTTACTGTAGCATTACTGTAGCAAAACATAGATTAATTAGGCTCATTAGATTCTTCTCGCAAAGATGTACTCATCTGTAAAAAGATTTTTTTATTAGACTTTATTTAGTACTCTTAAATAATAAGATTCTCTTTAGTGCTAAAGTTTAGAGGGGTCTAACTCACAGGGGTTTATATTTGATACGGATTCAGGAGTACAATCAAATTGCTCCTGCAAACTGACACGCGCACAAATAGTTTATACTACCATGAATATGCAGGCACTGAAGAAATTTATATATCGTAGCACATGTGATGTGAAGACTCCACTTAAAAGCACGGAGAATTAAGATTTCTGAAGTCCGATCACGCGAATGATACAAGCAAGAATGACACAAGAATGCATACGCAACCAAACACGCGACCATGCGTAGCCACCATGAGGTAGAGATATACACTACTGACGCGAGGACGTCGCCTCCTTGCTGGCTGCCTTGGCAGTGGCCTTCTCCGTCTTGACGTCAAGCTCCTTGAGCCTGATGTTCATGTACGCGTCCGCCAGCGCCAGCACCACCGCCTAAACTGCAGGTCCGCCGTTCCGTCGCCAGCGGCACCAGCTCGTGCCTTGGCCCGCTCCTCCTCGACGAGCCGGAGGGGCCGGCGGCACTCGTAGCCGTGGAGCATCCGGTCCGAGGCCTCCTGGGGACGCGGCCATCGAAGAACGCGTCTCTCATGCTCTCGAGCGCCACTGACGAGAGGACGAGCGCCTTCTCCCCTGCAGCCGCGGCGCGGGCCTTGCATCCCTTCTGCGCCGCTGCGCCGCGCCCGTCCAGCAGCTGTATGGTTTTCTCCGGTGACGTACCTCAAGCGGTTCTTGCACTGGTCGTAGGTGCGGATCGAGTCGAAGCTTGCACCAGTCCGCGAGGGCGAGGCCGAGGCAGTCGGTGCGAGCTCCGCGGCCGCGGCGGCCAAGCCGCTTCCACTCTGCGAGGAGGGCGTTCGTCTCCTCGGGGCTCCATCTCCCGTAAGCCTGCTTCAGCACCGTCGGCCACTGGTGGCAGCCCATCGAGGGTCTGGTGGTAGGGGCAGAGACGGTGTCACGGTGACTCTGTTTTTTGTTCAGAGTTTATACAGCGGTAGTCGCTATATATATATATACTTGGATGAACAATAAGCTCAGGGAAGACAATGAGTTCCGTTCTCATCGCCGTGCGTGAATGCTAAACACGTTCACACCAAAATAAGAGCATTTGCATGCTTGGACTTCGGTGGAACAGATTGGAGAAGACTCGGAAGAGAGTCAGAAGAGTCTCCTCGCTTTTGGAAGTATCGCAATTGCTGCTCTGCTTCTCCGTTCTGTTCACATTAGGCTGTTGCTGCTGCAGTTTTCATTTTCATCTCTCTTTTTTTATTCTACGATGACCGCAGGCCTTCCGAAGTCGACAGTAAGTGCTACGGTGCATCGGCCCTTCATAATATTTCCAAAAGTTCGAGAACAATAGGAAGCGATTAGTTCATGTTTGTTGTCTTGCATTATGTAACAAATTTGAGATGCAACAAATACATTTTTGAGTTCCAACGGCGAATGGTCACGGAAGTGCAAATCTCGTACGCATATTAATGAAATGATGATCTAAACCTGAAATAGAAGAATCATACTGAGATTTGCAGAACGCAAATCATTGACAGGAATCGTGACAAACCAACAAACACATTCATCTGATCGTACCATACACAGTTTGATTGCTCAGTGCAGTCTGTACTTAGGGTCCCTCCTACATAAACAGTGCATAAATGATGCAACTTAGTTAAAAACGTACACAATGCCGAGAAATCTTAAGGATTGTCTTCCATGTTAGCTTCCGTTGGCCTAATTTAGACTATGCAAGCAATTAAGGTTACCTTGATCCAGCGCACACATCAAGGCTGCTTTGTTGTGAGCAATCTGATCGGACGCCTTTGTCTCAGCTGCAAGAAGAGCCGGATGTCAGATTGAAATAGTTCTGCAACGAACAGAACATAAGCCTCAAAATTAGGGGTGAAAACGGGACGGATAATATCCGTCCAACCGACTGCCGAATCCGAAAAAAATTAATATAGGCAAATACAGGATGTATCAAAAATTACTCGACACTATCTGTGCCTGAATCCGAGACCGAAAAATATTTGCGGGAAAGGATACGGGACGAGTCATATCCGTCCTGAATCCGAGTATCATGTGATCTGAGTAAGTTTATAATGATTATACACCCAATAATATGGTATAAAATTAAGAGATTAACATAAATAAGACTCAATTTGCTCTTTATCGTGTAATTCAATGGTTAATATGTCCTTCTTTACTCAAATTGTTTCTCCAACCTTCGATTTTTTATCCTTTCAAACTTCATGATAATACCCGTATTCGACTCCGAATCCGAACAAAAAATATGGGACAGGGTATGGGCTGCAGAAATAATTATTCAGGACTATCCGCTCCTGACTCCAGATCCGAGTAAAAAATATAAGATAGGATACGGAATGAGCACTATCCGCCCGTATTCGACCCGTTTTCACCCCTATTCAAAATACCCCCAAAAAAATTGAGAACCCTCAAAATACCCAATTAAATCTTCAACATCAGATCGAATTGTGATTGGAGGTGAAAGTTTCTATAAATGGACTGACAAATAGAAACTACAATGAAACTGATTGCATAATAGAACTCTAGCTAAGCCAGATTGCATTTCTGAAAAATTCTAGCTACCACATAGCTTTGGGAATTTGGAAATAAAATGTTGCAGTATTAATCACATTTGATGACGACCTTAACTACAACCATCAGGGTCATACAGTTACTTGTACTTGCCGATGGGTAGATGTTGACAACTGAAATACTGATAATCAGAACAAAATCTTTACTTGTTAACATACTTCATCAAATATTTGTAGATTGAATATTGCTTACTTCAAATTCCTGGTTGATGAGTGATGCTCCCTGGTTCACCTAGCAGGACAGGAATGTATCTCACCCTCTTCAATCCTGCAGGTCAAATTTGTTTCCCACCTGAATCACTAGGATAGCATTTCAGCTTTTCAAGTTAATTTTTTTTCTCAGTTTGGTCAAGTGGAGCAAGTTTCTACCAAATCTCGTATCACAAAGCTAGCTTCACGTGGTTCACAAAGCTCGTATCACTCGAAATGGCATAGTTTCTAGCAAGTTTCTACCAAATCATTTGTGTTCATAATGCTTTCCTAGCCTCACGGATGAATTAGCTAAAACTATGTCATTTGGATAACAAAATTCAAGCGCGTACCCATTGTGACCACCCTTCATGTAGATATTTATAAACTACGACTCACTCTTTTCACGGGAGTTTCACCACAACGAATATGCTGTTACAAAAACATTGCAGCCATACACATGAAGCGAAAATGATCACTTTAATGTTGTTGTGATGCACAAATGAAAATATCAGGCTCTAAGAAATGGGGGAAAATTATCCTATCTGTTTCCCAAGTTCAGAACTGAAAATGAACTCCAATAGTGTTGCACCCTCATGTGTTCACACATCGCACGAAACATGAGTCCTGCCTAAAAAGGTTAATGGCCTAATTACCTGTTGAACCAGTACCTCAGGTGCAATATTTGCTTCTGAACTCTGCACAAGGTCCCTCATCTCTGTGGCAGATTACAGATGCTATTATCCACAAAATTATGCGGGAATAAGAGCCTGAACGCTATTGTGTGACAGCTAGTAAAACAGTCCATGGTCATCGGGAAACATGGTGTCAGATCCGTGGAGCATGAAATCAAACAAGTAACAAGCAGCAGGCAATTTTGGAATTTTAGCACATTGGCAATGAACTTCCTAAATATTTTGCTCCATCCAAACTTCGTTTCTCACAGTCAGTTTCTTCTTGGACACATGATTTTTTTTTCTAGAATTCAGTTCCCAGCCCTTTTGAAGCTTCCATAAATTTTTAAAATAATTGTAGACTGTTAAAATTAGTTCAAGATATAAATGCATACAAGTTATTGTGACCATATATAGAAAAGTAAAAAAAATTAGACCACTTAAGGTACATATACTCTATAAATTAAAGAAAACTAAATGTTTTGTCAACTATCAATAAAGGAGATTATCAATGTACTGCAATATCACCGTCCCAGAATCTTCTATGATTTTAAACATTTTTTTCTTCAATCATCATGTTTGCACTAATTTTATTCAGGCACCTTGCAAGGTCCAGGGCCGGCTCAATGGTTTCGAAGGCCCTGGGGCGGACACAAAGTTGGGGCCCCTATGTATACTTCACTCACAAAATATGCGCACTAAAAAAGAGATAACAACAAACATAAACCTACTGTTAAAACACTACCAAAAATATCATTGAAACAAAAAGTGCTAACAGATCACCTCGGATAAGAAGGAAGCTCCAAATGTCTATTAAGACTGTCCACAGGAAACTTCAAATTATATTCCCTCACAGGTCCTTTTTCAACTAAGATATATATCCCTTTTCTTGTTATCAAGACTATCCAGGTCCCAGGATCAAAGATAGAAAAAGGTGATGGACTGTCCACAGGAAACTTCAAATTATATTCCCTCACAGGTCCTTTTTCAACTAAGATATATATCCCTTTTCTTGTTATCAAGACTATCCAGGTCCTAGGATCAAAGATAGAAAAAAGGTGATACTTCATGTTCATCAACATTTGTATTTTCAGTAGGAGATGAGTAGTGCTGAAAATCTCCATGCTCTCTAGCATAATTGTTCTCATTTTCTTCATTTAATTTTCATGCAAACTAGCATTCTCTAGCATCAGATGCCCTTTGCTCTTGCTGTGCAGTGCTGGAATTTCCTAAGTCCTCGGGATTATCATTGGAAAACAGAAATACTTAGAAAGAACTTATGTATGGAACCTTTTTGTGACTCAATAGACTGATCTTCTAGTTTTCTTTCCTTCCTTCTGCAGCACCAGACAAATGTTTCAGGTGCAACAAAGACTAATCAGGCCTTTACCTAAGAAAAAGAAAAGACAAAACAAGCCTAAGACTAATTAATCAGCGATGGGGAAAACATATGAACGAAGCAAATATTTACTTAAGTCATGGCAAGCCGGCAAATCAAGCAGCGATACTGATATGTTGGCTTGCTTGGTTGCTTCGGCAATACGGCAGCACGACGATCGGCAACACGGCGTTGCTGTGGTGAAGTGGAGATCGGCGCTATAGCGTCTTGGCGGCATGGCGGCAAGGATGACGAGTAGTTCGGCAACAAGGAAAGCTGAAGAGTCGGGTGCCGGACTGCTGGGCGAGCAACAAGGAAAGCTGAAGAGTTTGGGCCATTGACTTAACTCGGGCCAGCTAGGATGTATAGTAATCAACCCTGGATGTAAAAATTTTGGGGCTCCTACCTGGGCCGGGGCCCTAGGCCGTCGCCCTCATTGCCCCAGCCCAGAGCCAGCCCTGGCAAGGTCTCGGGTCAATAAGTTTGTTACAAAGTCAGGGAGGCAATCCAGCCAGGAACATGGCTGATTCAGATCCCTACTCAAGTCAAAGCGAGCTAGAGATGTTTCTGAGAGCACATCCAGTGACCATACCATAGAAGTTTCCTAGCAAAACACATATGACCTTGTACAAAACAGAGGATGAATCTAGCCCATTTTTTCACCAATGATAACAGAAAAAGAATTAAGAGGAACATCAATTTTCTACAAAAAACTGTATATCAATTAGTTAAATTTAAAAGTATGTGAATGCAAATTTGTAAATTTTAAAGTACTACTGTACAACACAATCATTTCCTAACATACATATTCTTTTTAGAAAATGGAAGTCACTATTGTGCTCTAACCATTTACTACTGTTTACCTTATTGTTCCTGTCACTCCTTAGGTAAGCACCTGCAAAGGGTGAAGAATTGGTGAATTTTCCCCTAACAATGTGGAAACAATATCCAAATAAAGATGTGGAAATGCATTTCATAAACAGAATCAACCAATGAAAACTTTTAAATCACTCCTCCATAAGAATTTCATTGAAGTACAAAGTGATAAACTAACAGTACATATATATGGATGTAACAATGGAGATTATCCAAAAATATTATCTTAGAGAAAAAGATATAGTTATCATTAATTTTTTAGTAACTCCTAAAGATTTTGCCCAAACGTTAATTCATCCTTCAGCTACAATGATCGCAAGAAGTTACACCATCTATAATTAAAGAATAAAATATTTGTCCTTTAACTAAAAGGAAGAAGTTGTTAAGGCACCATAACTGACACCCTCCCAACAAGATGATTATCCATTCATCTTATATAGTTAACAAGCGCAAATGGTATAAATGTGAAGAATGAAAATGAGAAATGAACCGATATGAGGTGCCACAAGTTCCCTTTACTGGTGTCTGAGTTACATAATACATGGTCCATACTGGACGATCCTTACAATCTGAAATAAAAATAATGGAAACACAAAACCGCATAGAACTTAGATTTAATGATATCCTTTGTGCTTTACTATCTGTCACCTGAAATAAACGACAAAGTGGATTTGTTTTAATTTCATGCAAAAAAGAAATAGGTTAAAACATTATTAAAAACAGGACAAGGATCTCCTGTTGTGTAAAACATGCAATTGATAAGATTAGTTTGTTGTACTATGCAAACTTGCATGGTTACAAGAGTACGCATCATTTATTTCTTATCTTCAAAAAAATGTCTGAATTGTTTAGGAAATCTGTTCTGAAATTAAGTATCCTTTACTGTGGCACAACATCAGGTGACCACTGCAATCCAACAATAGATTATCAGGCCTGATATCGCTGACAAAAGAATAAAGATTACGTTTCAACTATTGATTAACCTGATTTCTTAGGGGAATTATACACTGGAAAACTTGTATTGTATCTACATATGTAGTTGTTCTTGTGAAGAGACTAAAAAAAATACAATGCAATATACCCAGTTCTCATCTAGTTCATCAGCAGGTCGCAAGAACATCAGATATCACGCCAATCCTAATTCAACAGCAGCAAAATTCAAGAGATTAAATTCAGAACCGATCAAAAGGGTTGATTGGGGAAGGGGGAGGCGATCGAACCATCACCGAATTGAAAACCTTTGCTGGTCGTTTGATGGAGGATAGTGCAAAAAGATATAGTTATCATTAATTTTTTAGTAACTCCTAAAGATTTTGCCCAAACGTTAATTCATCCTTCAGCTACAATGATCGCAAGAAGTTACACCATCTATAATTAAAGAATAAAATATTTGTCCTTTAACTAAAAGGAAGAAGTTGTTAAGGCACCATAACTGACACCCTCCCAACAAGATGATTATCCATTCATCTTATATAGTTAACAAGCGCAAATGGTATAAATGTGAAGAATGAAAATGAGAAATGAACCGATATGAGGTGCCACAAGTTCCCTTTACTGGTGTCTGAGTTACATAATACATGGTCCATACTGGACGATCCTTACAATCTGAAATAAAAATAATGGAAACACAAAACCGCATAGAACTTAGATTTAATGATATCCTTTGTGCTTTACTATCTGTCACCTGAAATAAACGACAAAGTGGATTTGTTTTAATTTCATGCAAAAAAGAAATAGGTTAAAACATTATTAAAAACAGGACAAGGATCTCCTGTTGTGTAAAACATGCAATTGATAAGATTAGTTTGTTGTACTATGCAAACTTGCATGGTTACAAGAGTACGCATCATTTATTTCTTATCTTCAAAAAAATGTCTGAATTGTTTAGGAAATCTGTTCTGAAATTAAGTATCCTTTACTGTGGCACAACATCAGGTGACCACTGCAATCCAACAATAGATTATCAGGCCTGATATCGCTGACAAAAGAATAAAGATTACGTTTCAACTATTGATTAACCTGATTTCTTAGGGGAATTATACACTGGAAAACTTGTATTGTATCTACATATGTAGTTGTTCTTGTGAAGAGACTAAAAAAAATACAATGCAATATACCCAGTTCTCATCTAGTTCATCAGCAGGTCGCAAGAACATCAGATATCACGCCAATCCTAATTCAACAGCAGCAAAATTCAAGAGATTAAATTCAGAACCGATCAAAAGGGTTGATTGGGGAAGGGGGAGGCGATCGAACCATCACCGAATTGAAAACCTTTGCTGGTCGTTTGATGGAGGATAGTGCAATCACGTCGAGGACCTTGGTTGCGGCAGCCATGTTTGATGGAGATCGACTGGTTCTGGTGGTCGGGGTGGCTGAGGCACAGTGACGCTGACGGACCACGGCAGCGCCGTCCCAGCCATGGGAGAAGTTCAACATGACTCAAAATTGCAAATAATATGGTAGGACCTGTTGTCGTTTTCAGCACCAATATCTTCCATAGAAAATGAAAATTAGATAGAATAAAATTAAATTCTGTACTATTGATAAGCCAACAAAACGCAGTTAGAATTCATCTATATGTTCCCTACTATTGTAACCTGCCATAGATTTTTCATCCACTCAAAGACAATATATTAGCAAATCAAATTTTCAGATGGCAATGAATCCCAACAGCCATATTCCATTGTAGGTACATAATCAGTCACATAATATCTTGCCAAACAGAATGTAACTAAGCACATTCAGGGGATACTGAACTGGAGACTGGACAGTATAATGTTTATCATTAATCAATGAGAAAACTGTAACGCAAATCTACCAGAATGAGAGGTCGAACATAATAGCAATCATAGTTTTACAGAATAGATCTTATAATGAAGATGTGACCTTTGATAGTGAAAAACGCATTAGAGAAACAAGATCAACATGGCCATGGGCCTGACACTTGCAATCAATCATAACCATAGCCATGAAAAGGCATTAGAGAAACAAGATCAACATTATCGGGATCAGGAGTCCCCACAAGCCCCATACCTTGATCACCTGGAGCAAGCCTGAAAGCAACAGAAAAGAAACAAACCAGAATATAGGAGTACGTCGATTAAAAAATACATAGCTGCAATAATAGAGCACATGGTTAACACTTCAATTCATGCCGACGACATACCTGTAACAACAGAATTAGCTAAAAAGTGTGCATGCATATCTAGTTTGGGGAAATTATATGAAATTGTTTGCTAGGAAAAGCATTCAAGAATATAAGTACTAATCAGATCATGCAAGTGCCTCCATTCACTGTTGCATATGGTGTGATTTCCGGTGGACGAGAACATGAGGATGAGGTGATATAGCAGAGTATGTCAGTATGAACATCTCCATAGCATCCTTGAGGATCTCCGCCCGCCGCTTTGAGTAGTTTATCTGTCACGCTGCTGTTCTCCAGCTTTCTCAAGCCCTCTATCCACTATGCAAATCAACCTTGCCTATCCGACAATCTTGCATCTAAAACGACATCCAAGACTTCACTTGTGTTTTATTATAGCTGAGTGTCACATACCTAAAACTAGGTACCCGCGGTTACCTCCCTAAGCCATGATGACTGTGGTTTATAACGAGGATCAGTAAAACAGTCCATAGCATGAGCAAAGGCCGAAGGGAGCGTACGGGCTTGCGAGCAAGAGCGACATAGGCCCAGCGATCGTGATGGGCCTTGGTCCAGCTTGATGATGAAAGGGTCCAAGAGGAAGGGAAACCCCGATTCCTCGGCCACACGCCCCGACCCCTAAAAAGGTCAGGAGAAATCCCCGCCTCGTCCGACCCCCTGCCTTCCGACCCTCAAGGGTCGGGAGAAATCTCCGCCTCGTCCGAGCCCCCACGGAGAGAACAGGGTCAGACGGAGCTGAATGAGGCTTGGCGAGTAAGCCGCATTTATTGAGCGTGCAAGTGGGCTTCGTGTGCCGCTGGCTTGCACGTCGCAGAAGAGCTCTTTGACCACAGCCTCCCCATTTTCCCACGTTGCACAGTAACGGACGTAACTCGAACAGTAGAGGCCGTAACGCCATAGGATCGTGAACAGTGCGTGAACAGGACACGGACATCCCCGCTGCTGCGGACTGCAGCAGTCGTCATCGTCGTCGACCGGAGGAGAAGGCGTCGGGAAGGGAGGCCCCCCTCCCGTGCCGCGCGGCCGAGCGACAGCAGGCTGACCATGATCAATTCTTGAGATTTCTTCTTCTCTCTCCTTTAGATTTTCTTTTCCCAAAGACTGTAAGCGGTCAATCCCCCCTTGAAAATATAAAAGGAAAGATTGACCCACGAGTCCACGGAGGGGAGAGAGACAGACAGAGATCAAA
Source organism: Eragrostis tef (assembly GCA_000970635.1). Taxonomy (NCBI): domain Eukaryota; kingdom Viridiplantae; phylum Streptophyta; class Magnoliopsida; order Poales; family Poaceae; genus Eragrostis; species Eragrostis tef. The sequence continues at coordinate 1,163 of LAPY01003200.1, read as the reverse complement.
AAACAGAGCACATCCTCATCCTCCTCGTCCTGGCAGGACACGCAGGGACGAACACACAGACCCACAACACTTAGAGACTTGGGAACTCTCCCTCTCTCGAAAGGCTTGTAACCCCTACTACGAGCAATACAATTCGAACCCACTGCTGGACGTAGGGCCTCGAGCGTCCGAACGAACTGCGTCATCGTCGTCGACCGGAGGAGAAGGCGTCGGGAAGGGAGGCCCCCCTCCCGTGCCGCGCGGCCGAGCGACAGCAGGCTGACCATGATCAATTCTTGAGATTTCTTCTTCTCTCTCCTTTAGATTTTCTTTTCCCAAAGACTGTAAGCGGTCAATCCCCCCTTGAAAATATAAAAGGAAAGATTGACCCACGAGTCCACGGAGGGGAGAGAGACAGACAGAGATCAAAAAACAGAGCACATCCTCATCCTCCTCGTCCTGGCAGGACACGCAGGGACGAACACACAGACCCACAACACTTAGAGACTTGGGAACTCTCCCTCTCTCGAAAGGCTTGTAACCCCTACTACGAGCAATACAATTCGAACCCACTGCTGGACGTAGGGCCTCGAGCGTCCGAACTAGGATAATTTTCGTGTTCATCCCTTTTCACCACATCTAACACAACCCTCCAAAGCGTGCAGTCCAAATTTACTCGTCGGCCAGATTTCTCGACGTCGACACTGAGCCATCACAAACAAGAAAAGATGAATTGTTTAAAATGTGCTTCGTGCTAATATCAACTGTAAGGACCGAATGACCGAGAGGGGGAGGGGAGGGGGGGTTGAATCGGGCACACCATGAAATAATTCCATGTGCACTATGTGTGTGATCAATCTAGGATAACCATGTGTAAGGACTTGTACATGCTAGGTGCAAGGTATACAAAAGCATAAGTAAAAAACCTAGCAAATATATATAACAAGATAAGCTCAACAAGTCCTACACATGCTAGTATATAAGATAAAGGCAATCGATCATTCTAGCATGCATATATATGGGTAACACATAGGAAAGCTCAAGTAATACTCCTACACATGCTAGTGTATATGATAAAAGAAATCAAACAATCTAGCATGTATAAGTACATGAGAGGAAACTCAAACTAGTGATTATGATAAAAAAGTAGATACAACATAAGCATAACAAGATCACTAGATGAT
>LAPY01003199.1:47763-62153 GCA_000970635.1 Eragrostis tef | reverse complement strand
ACGGCCGTTGCAGGGCAGGGCTCTTTTTTTTTTTTTTTTTTTTTTGAGATGAGCAGTGACAGGGCTCTTGCTGGCGACTCAGGCAGAATGGTCGACGTTGTTGTCTAACTCAGGCGTCCGATTTCGTGCGCCTGAGCCTGAGCTAGTTGCCTGACTCAGGCAGCCTATCAGGGCACCAACCAAACACCACTCAGGCAGCTCTCAGGGAGGAGTCCGGCCAGGCAAATTTAGACGAGGGCATCAACCAAACTGCTTATGACAATTTCTAGTTTCATCGGCCTTTAAATAGGAACAAGTGTAATGAATCTATAATCAAGTTCTTTCACGGAGCTGCCACATAAGTGACGAACAAAAAGAAGCATAGTGATACTGAAATGAATTAAACAGATATGTTCTCAGAACCACTAAGAGCAACCCTAGAACATCCAATACACTAAAGAAAACCTATTATATTGGATAATTAAATAAAATGAAAATATTGTTCAAAAAAATTAAATAAAATGAAAAATAAACTGTCTCTTTCCCGTTCAAATCAAGCAGCGTGGCTAGAAAGATTTAAGGAAAAAGCAGTGTGGTTTCGTCACGCTGTTTAGACGGGGCTGAGAGGACAGGTTACCCGCTCGGCTACGCTGACGTTGTGCACGCCGTCACGTCGGTGCTCGTCTTTCCCGCAGCCGCGCTCTCTGATTACTGGGTCTCCGGTTGTCTCCTCCCAGGCCACAACAAGACCAAGGAGAGGAACCAGGTGATGGATGGTTCCCACTCATGGTCGGGGCAGTGTGCAGGGGCCTCTTCCTGGTGTTCCCCAACACGCGCTACGGCATCCATTGCTTGGTCGTATGAATGGCAGAGCCCCGACCGAGTCATTCCAGATTATCATCAGTGTTCCATGCGTTTTTGTTCTACTATTGAAGTAGTCATCAAATGGCATTTCTTTCTTTTTATTCTTTGTGCTTTTTATATTTTTAGTACCTGTAAAAACATGGATATATGTACTAGTTCTAAGATCTCTAGAACAAACCGACACTGTTAAACCTAAAAAAGAATCCAGGCATCCAGCGACAAGTGACCCAGAATTTACTCACACACACACACACACACACACACACACACACACACACACACACACACACACACACACACACACACACACACACACACACACACACACACACACACACACACACACACACACACACACACACACACACACACACACACACACACACACACACACACACACACACACACACACACACACACACACACACACACACACACACACACACACACACACACACACACACACACACACACACACACACACACACACACACACACACACACACACACACACACACACACACACACACACACACACAAAGACAAGTGACCCAGAAAGCAGTTGTATTTTCATCAGGTAGTTCATAATTTACCAATAGACTATCATTGTTCCATACTATCAAGTGGTCAAACCACTCTATTACATAAACTCTTCTCCCGAGTCTCAGGTCCTAGCCCAGCCAAGACAGGCGATCAGGTTCATACATGACATGAAATCAGATAGTTAAGCAAAACAACCACATTCAAACGGGTCAGTTTTAGACAAATCGGTGGCACATTTGATATGTGGAATGCATTGGCAACTTCTTGTAAAGCGAAACTGAGCACCTGTGGAAGCCCTTTTGGCGAGCTCAAGCAAACTGTGTTGCTTTGCGATGAATTGACTGTCATTGCATTGTCTACCCTCAAACCTCATCAGCTCCAACATTTTCGCATTCAGGACAAATAATTTTGCAAAGTTGACTTGTGACTTTATGCCTCGATAGTTTTTGAATACATCTGTCTTCAGACGGATGTCAAGGCTCCTGACAAGATGACTGTGCTTGCGACGCCACAAATTTTGGCCTCCTGCCAAACTCGAAGTCTGAAAAGAAAAAAGTGTCAAATCAAGGATGGTACAGCTGTATGTTGTTGACAAATAGTACGTTCTAGTTAACATAATGAACTACCAATGGACAAATGACCAAAATAAAAATGTTAGAGAGATATATAAGATTTGTAAACAGTGTTACTACCGCTATGTAGAATGAACAAATGACCAAAATAAAAATGTTAGATCTTCATAACTTATACAACTTTGTAGTTGAATACTTTTTAATTTGATTTAATTTTGTCAAAACAATTCGTTTGAATTTTTTAAATTTGAAAATTTGAATTTTTCAAACAACCTAGGATGGTGAAACAGTACAAATAAAAGTTTTAGATATAGAAAAGTTACAAAACTTTGTATTTGCCAATTTTTTTTATTTAAAATCATCTCGTCAACATAAACTAAGTTTGAATTTCTCAAATTTGAAATTCAAATTTTGTGAAAGACCTCAAATGGAGAAACTACCAAAACAAAAATTATAGATCTTGAAAATTTGTGAAACTTTATAGTTAACAACTTTTTAGTTTGAATCTTGGAGCCTCAAATCAGCAATTTACACTCGACTATGTATAATATGTGAAGAATCAAAACGGAGTATAGGCACATGTGAGTGTGTGGTGCAGTTGTAGAGGAGTTTTCACGCGAAGGGGAGGTCGTGGGTTCAAGTCTCACCGGACGCATAGCACGCAAAAAAATGTTGTGACTTGATTACGGGGCACGCAAAAAAGTGGTTTTTCTAGACACTTGGAAAAGCTTTACCGAATATCCTGTCTTCGTGTGCTTTTTGCCGAGCGTTACACTCGACAAAGCCTTTACCGAGTGTGTAAGGGGCTTTTAGAGTGCCCCAGACACTCGGCAAAGATGAAATTTCTAGTAGTGAGTCTCGGTGCCGAAATCACAGATACATGCATCTCTGTACGATCATGATGCTTACAAGCCCAAGATGCCAGAGCTGAGGGAAGCTAAGCCCTTTGACAGCATCATCCGAGATGTGGCATTCGCTTATAGTGACGATGCGCAGAGTGGCTGAGAAACGGAAGGCGGAGGCCGGCACCAATACTGTCGGAACCTGTCTGAAGTAGTACACCACATACTCAAGGTAGAACTCGAGCTCCTGGAGGTTGTTGAGAGCCACTGAAGTCAGCCAATTGTCCACAATCGCGAGACGGTGCTGGAGGTGGAGAGAGGGGACGGAGAAGCGTCGGATGGGGCACGGGTATCCTATCTTCGTGTGCTCTTTGCCGAGTGTTACATTCGACAAAGCCTTTACCGAGTGTATAAGGGGCTTTCCGAGTGCCCCAGACACTCGGCAAAGATGAGAATTCTGGTAGTGAGTCCCGGTGCCAAAATCACCGATACACGCATCTCCGCACGATCTTCAATTGGAAGCAACCTTTCAAGCAAAGTGCATCCTTGACGATGATGTTCACTGAGTAAACGCGCAAGCACAAGCCATATGGAATGGAAGCCAGAGCTGCACTAGAGGTGGAGCAGCAAGCTCTCCAGGATAGGCGAACCATCCATGATGCTCTTCAGTGAGCCCACAAGCTCTCCAGGACAGGCGAACCATCCATAATGCTCTGTAGTGAGCCCTCCAAGATCATGACGCTTAAAAGCCCAAGATGCCGGGGCTAAGGGAAGCTAAGCCCTTTGAAAACATCATCCAAGATGTGGCATTTGCTTATAGTGACGACGCGCAGAGTGGCTGAGAAACGGAAGGCGGAGGCCAGCACCAATACTGTCGAAAACTGTCCGAAGTAGTACACCACATACTCAAGGTAGAACTCGAGCTCCTGGAGATTGTTGAGAGCTACTGAAGTTAGCCAATTGTCCACAATCGCGAGGCGGTGCTGGAGGTGGAGAGCGGGGACGGAGAAGCGTCGCATGGGGCACAGGTATCCTATCTTCGTGTGCTATTTGCCGAGTGTTACATTCGACAAAGTCTTTACCGAGTGTATAAGGGGCTTTCCGAGTGCCCCAGACACTCGGCAAAGATGAGATTTTTGGTAGTGAGTCTCGGTGCCAAAATCATCGATACATGCATCTCCGCACGATCTTCAATTGGAAGCAACCTTTCAAGCAAGTGCATTCTTGACGATGATGTTCACCTTTCAAGCACAAGCCGTATGGAATGGAAGCCAGAGCTGCACTAGAGGTGGAGCAGCAAGCTCTCCAAGATAGGCGAACCATCCATGATGCTCTGCAGTGAGCCCCCAAGCTCTCCTGGACAGGCGAACCACCCATAATGCTCTGTAGTGAGTCCTCCAACATCATGATGCTTACAAGCCCAAGATGTCGGAGCTAAGGGAAGCTAAGCCCTTTGACAACATCATCCGAGATGTGGCATTCATTTATAGTGATGACGCGCAGAGTGGCTGAGAAACGGAAGGCGGAGGGCGACACCAATACTGTCGGAACCTGTCCGAAGTAGTACATCACATACTCAAGGTAGAACTTGAGCTCCTGGAGGTTGTTGAGAGCTACTGAAGTTAGCCAATTGTCCACAATCGCGATGCGGTGCTGGAGGCGAAGAGCGGGGACGGAGACGCGTCGGATGGCGCGCGGGTGAGCAGCGAGGATTCGGGAGATCAAGCCGGCCTGTACTTGTTCCTCTTCGGGGAGGCCGCCACCGCTGCAGTCAAGATTGAGTAGAGCAGATCACCAAAGGTGGCGCCATCAGGTAGCGAAGGTTCGGGTGCGGGCAGCATCCTTCGTTGGGAGGAGGGAAATGATGTCTTCAAGGACCCCGTCTGGAAGGAGGCTGATGCAATCGACGTCATCCTCTTTCTTTCGTTCTGCAGAAACGCAAATGGTTCTTGGCCATGGGTTGGTTTCAGTTCACTTGTAAACCCGGAATCATCAAGTTTTTCCCTCGCATCTTGGTCACTTTTACTTTTTTGTCCGTCAGCGACGACAGCTCATTTGGTGCAAGCAATAAGGCTGAGGTCAGTCTTCTCCCTTCATGCGGCTTCGTCCTCCTCTTCTTGGCAGCGATTGCTACTGCCACTGGCTCACTTTTCATGGCTGTTGACTAGGACGCCGCCCTTTAGGTAGATCAACAAATAGTTAGAAGCGATTGAGCCCTTCAGGCCGCTAACATTTTACCCAAACCATGACTAAAACCAAGGTTTAAAATCTTCGGTTAAGGCCTTCAGTTAGCTGCCAGCTTGTATAACAGCTAAGAGCTAGCTATAGCTGCAACTAAGTCATTTAGCTATAGTTGATAGAGGTAAGGAATAAAGTAATTGTAACGTAAAACAAATATGAGCTCCAGAATTAAAAACCATAAGTAAACTATTACTACTACATTATGTCCCAGGAGGACAAGACCTCAAAAGGCTAAAACATTAGAACCTTCTGTTCATCACATTTGGCAGCTAGATTGAGGTTAATTAGCAGCTAAAATGGCCTAAATGAAGCTAATAGAGGCTGCAAACTTGTAGCAGCAAAAGGAGAAACTCCTAGCTGTGGTGCTTCCCAGCAGCTATCTTCGGCTATAGCGGTAGTTATGGCGAGATTTAAAACCTTGACTGAAACAAACCTAACAGGGATCGGGCCCATAGAGTCCTGCTAACATTTTAACAAATTACGACTAAAAGAAACCTAACTTACGCCATGTTGTTTCTCTATCAAACTTTCAACTCAATTTAAGAGAAAATTACCTCAATTTAACAAACTTTGGGTCACATAATCACATTGTCCATCTCCCGTAACGGCTCCAGCGATGCCTCCAGCGGTGGTGGTCCTCCTCCTCAACTATCTCGGCACGCGATTGAAAGGGGGCAGGGGTGCTGCTTTGATGGCGATGGCAGTTCCAAGGCGTGAGCCTCCCCTCCTCCCTCTCATGTGAAGTGCGGAAGTGCGAGGGCCCCTTCTCCCTTCTCTAAGACAAAAGGTGGCACTGCGAGGATGGCTCACTAACGAGCGGATATATGGCGGCGATGGGGATGACTATCTCGCCAGATCTAAATCTAGAGAGGTGCGGGCGCCGGCCCTATGCGGTGGTATGCAAAATGGGGACCGATAGAGAGAGTTCGGCTTCTGCGGATGAAGAAGGATGGCGAGTGATAAAGAAGGTCCAATCATAAATTTGTATATCATCCAGCGAGTCTACGCCCAAGGATGGGGGTGGGTTGAATTCTGTTTGGGCTCGTGAGGGTGGGCCGTAAAAGGGAAAAAACAATAGAAAAAAAGGAAAAACAGTGCTACAGTGCTAGAAAATTTTATCGGGCTGAATCAATAAGAATTGCCACTGGTGTCGCCGCATATCAATTATAAGACATATAATTATGTAATTGAGGTGCTCTTGTTTAAACTAAGAAATTGCTCACCGCATCTACCAAGTTGCATCTTATCATCCCTTTTTTTATTGTTGTTCACCGCATCTACCATATTGATCTTATCATCCCGTTTTTCGTGCTCGTAGAATGCAAATTGTTCATCAGTCTTTTTTTTTCGAAAAAAATGTTCATAAATCTTTTTTTGGGAACAAAAAAAATGTTCATCAGCCTAACTAGCATCTCACATGATTTATAACATGGTGTATGAGCAGGGGAAAAAATCGTGCCGACCGCAGTTCGACCGTTAGCTCTGGAGCCAGTGATGTTGAAGAAGGATTTCGGGCCTGCTAGGATTTTCAGTGAATAGGAAATGGATTATACAGTAGACTAACTGTCGAATAGCTTTACATCAGACGCATAATGCATCCTTTGGAAAGAATGGTAACACTGCCTCTCCATCTATCCTAGGTAACCCACCGCCGCTGTATCCTACATCCTAACAAGATATATTGTACAAGAAACCACACTATGAGCAAAGAAAAACCCAGAACAAAAGAGAACTACATCTTCTACAACGTAGAAACTCTAAACCACGGCCAAAACGAAGTGGTGATATCCAAAACTTTGTCCTGGGCAAGCGCGGCAAGGAATTGGTAAAGGCCGCGCCGAAGAAGCTTCCCCAGCTCTTAGTTGGGGCCCTGTGCAGCGTCGTCTTCCTGGCGTCGCCTCCCAAAGGCCCCAATACGCGCTACGGCATCGGTGGCGTCTCCAAGAGGTCCATGCTCGCCATCTTCCTCCCCACCGGCACGCTAGCTATTCGCCTTCAAGATGACCCTCTCGGTCGTGTCCGACGGGCCGACGGCGACTCCTGCCCCACCCACAGAGTCGTCATGCTCTGGACCCTCCTCTTGCTCTGCGCCGCCGCCTGCTGCTTCTTCCACTTCATCGCCAGTTTCCGCGCGTCCAACGGGCAGGTGTACTACGGCCTCGTCACGCCGATGGGTCTGTCGCCGTTGAGGACCGGGCTTGGTGTCGAGATGCGGCCCAGGGAGGACAGGTACCGGCTCCGCTTCCGCGACGCCGTGCACGCCGGCATGTCGGTGCTCATCTTCGCCGCGGTCGCGCTCGCCGACCACCGTGTATATGGATGCCTCATCCCCGGCCACAGCAAGAATACTCACAAGGTGATGGAGAACCACTTCCCCCCGCGCTTGGTCGGGACCGTGTGCTCTTCCTGATGCTCCCCAACATCCGCTGCGGCATCAGTTGCTTGGGCCCATGAATGTCAGAGTTTAAGAAATTCTTTGCAGCATCGGTTGGCTAGTCCTTTTCTATTTGTTTATGTTATATGTTACAATGCTTTTCCAATCTGAGCCTCTATAATGTTTATATGTTACAAGGATTGGTAGTAGCTACCTGCAACAGGTCCTCTGTTTTTACTGTTGCCTTGTTGACTTGCATGTTTTCAGTCAGTCATTTGTAGTAGTAGCTAACTGCTTGATTAGTCACCTCTGTTTAGCTTAAAGTGGGATATTGTTTCATTTTTGTTTCTATTGTTTGACGCACTGCACCTTTTGTCAAACAATTTCAGTCTGATCTGAACTGTGAAATAGGTACCAGTTTCTTGAGATGGTTGATTGAACTGAATTGCCTTTGACTAGCATAGAATTGTTGATTTATTCTTGCATTTGATTGTTTTGCATGCACAATTCAGCATCAGTTCATTACCTCTACATCCACATCTCCGCACAAGTAAATGGGCTGGATAAGCAGCAATTTAGACGAAAGAGCTTGTGCTTTTGAGCAGCACTACTGTGGTAGTAGCTTCTGTAGAACCTGAAATTTATGGTAGAAAGCAGATACTAAGAAGCCTTGAACTGAATTTCAGTCACTCGTTTCAGTGGTGTTCCAGGTCCAGTTATTGTGTCGTGGACATTGTCTTGGTCAGTAGAGTTTTTGCAGCAGACTGTATTTTTCTTGTTCAGTTTTCCTCTCTGTTCATCAGTTCATACTTTCTGCCGGTGAGGCTGTTAGCTGTGGTCGTTCCTCTGTTCTCAACCTCTGCAAAATCATGTTTCGTGGTACTGAATTTCTGTCAGTTTTAATCTTTAGTATCTAAGATTTATTAATCATCCTCAATCATTGTTTTTAAGCGAGTAGTAATGGGGCTGTGGTGCAATGTGAACTATCGTTCTTGAGTCAGCAAACAGCGGCACTGCATTGACGAGCATTTGAACTTGTTTGCAACTGAATCTGCTCTTTTTTTCCTTGGCATTTCAGCAGTCAAAGGCGAAGATCAAGCCAAAGGCGTTGCTGGCACAGGACACACAGAAGAAGGACCCAAGCGCCAAATCGCTGCTCCTAAGCCTTCCGATGTTGTGTGTTCCTAGATCTCCTAGTTGTTGTTGTTGGTAGGATGTTGTAGCGTAGTTGCAAATGTGTTGATCTTGCATTTGGTGTCTCTGTTAAATGTTCTTGATTTGGATTGCTCTATGCTTTGTGAATTTAGAGACCGTCTGTTTGTTCTTTTTTGCAACAACATGAAACAGTAGGTTGCAACATCATGAACTGTCGGTTTGCAATAGCATGATACTCCATGAGTTGGGGCCGTGTGCAGCGGTCTTTTCTTGGTGTTCCTCAACACGCGCTACAGCATCGTTGCTTTGCCGCATGAGATGGCAGACCCCTGATCAAAGCACGTACGGCAGATTATCAGTGTGCAATGCCTACTCGCTACTATTGCAGTAGTGATCAAATGGTGTTTCTTTTTTTTCCCCTTTTTTCGTGCTTTATGTATCTTCAGTACCTGTAAAAACTAAAGAGAGCCTGTGGGTTGCCCAACCTTGCCCAATTTATCTATGATAGTCATCACTCACAAATGTAATCCTTGACATGCTTGAATAGGTAAACTTCTCCTTTTCTTCTTAATGAAAAGGCAGTGCTCCTGCCATCTTTAAAAAAAAGGTACCTGAAAAAACTTGGATATGTACTAGTTTTAATATCCCCATGAAACAAGAAAGTTAAGCTGAAGGATTCAACGGACACACACCGCATTCAAATGGGTCAGTTTTAGACAAATAACTGACATGTCTATTATGTGGAATGCATATGCGACTTCTTGTAAATTGAAATTGAGCGCCTTTTCGACTTCTTGTACTACAGCTTCGTCACGCCCCTCGGCATGACGCTGTTCAGGGAGGGGCATGGCCTCATGGTGCCCAGGGAGGTCAGGTTACCGGCTCGGCTTCGCTGACGTCATGCACACCGTCACATCGGTGCTCGCCTTCGCGGCAGTCACGCTCTCATCTACAGTAACAAGGATGATTTATGGTGTACAATCCTCAAAGCTAAATATAAGCACAATGAAGTCTAGCAACAAAGGCTAACTGATCTCAATTCTGGGATGGACTCCAGAAAGTTATAAATCTTTTCAAATGGGAAGCTACACGTAAGGTGGCAAATGGAGCATTGACATCATTCACAAATGGAGCCCAACCTTGCCCAATTTATCGATGAAAGTCAATCATTCACAAATGTAATGCTTAACATGTAAAGAATATGTAAACTTCTCCTTTTCTTCTTAATGAAAAGACAATGCTCCTGTCTCCTTAAAAAAAAGGATACCTGAAAGAACTTGGATACATACTAGTTTTAATATCCCCAGAATACCAAGGAAGCCGCCGCTGTTAAACTCAAAAAAGAATCCAGGCATTCAATGACAAAGACCTCAAATAGAAAGCGCAATTTTAGGGTCACCATGAAATTTGTAATTTATCAATAGATTATCACCGTTCCATACTACCAATTGGGAAAACCACTGTATTACAGAAACTATTGTCCCGAGTCTCAGGTCCTAGGCCAGCCAAGAGAAATGATAAGGTTCATACATGACATGAAACGAGAAAGTTAAGCTGAAGGATTGAACGGACACACACCGCATTCAAATGGGTCAGTTTTAGACAAATCACTGACATGTCTAACATGTGGAATGCATATGCGACTTTTTGTAAAGTGAAACTGAGCATCTTTGGAAGCCCTTTTCGCGAGCTCAAGCAAACTGTGTTGCTTTGCAATGAATTGACTGTCATTGCATTTTCTACCCTCAAATCTCATCAGCTCCAACATTTTCGCATTCAGGACAAAAAATGTTGCAAAGTTGACTTGTGACTTTATGCCTCGATAGTGTTTCAATACAACTGTCTTCAGACGGATGTCAAGGCTCCTGACAAGATGACTGTGCTTGCGACGCCACAGATTTTGGCCACCTGACACAGTACGTGATATCTGTAGAGATACACAAAAAAAGTGTTAGATTAAGGGTTGGTACATTTATAAGTTGTTGCCAACGACTATGAGACAAGGTCAAAGGTTGCTACGTACTAATGATGAAGTCACCAGGATGTACAATTTCTCCAAGCAAGGAAAGCATCTCATCAAATTGATTACTGTATCCAGGCTAAGTCGACCTATACTGATAGCTAAAGTCTTGACAGTCCGCACTGCTGTCGTGAAGCTAACGACCTCCAAATCCTTTACCTCACACAGAACAAGAAACATTATGCCACATCTGAAAATGCTAATTCATATGAAATTTTTCTATGCATACAAAAATGCAATAAGACACTCGTGAAGGCAAAGAGACAGAATGCTACAGGTACCTGAAGTATAGCGGTACCAAACGTGTATTTGGTTTCAAAGCCGTGATCAGAAATGCGGCCCAAGGTCTCCAGTCTCGGTGCCGAAATAACCGACACATGCATGCCCATATTATCTTCAAGTTGAAGCAACCTTTCAAGCAAAGGGGCATCCTCGACGATGACGTTCACCGACTGTAAATGATTGTACAAGCCGATGCTTACAAGGCTAGAGGAGTTGATCCGTATGGAATGGAAGCCAGAACTGCAGTAGAGCAGCAAGCACTCTAGGACAGGCGAGTCATCGATGATGCTCTGCAGTGAGCCCTCCGATTTAAAAAAAAGGTACCTGAAAAAACTTGGATATGTACTAGTTTTAATATCCCCATGAAACAAGAAAGTTAAGCTGAAGGATTCAACGGACACACACCGCATTCAAATGGGTCAGTTTTAGACAAATAACTGACATGTCTATTATGTGGAATGCATATGCGACTTCTTGTAAATTGAAATTGAGCGCCTTTTCGACTTCTTGTACTACAGCTTCGTCACGCCCCTCGGCATGACGCTGTTCAGGGAGGGGCATGGCCTCATGGTGCCCAGGGAGGTCAGGTTACCGGCTCGGCTTCGCTGACGTCATGCACACCGTCACATCGGTGCTCGCCTTCGCGGCAGTCACGCTCTCATCTACAGTAACAAGGATGATTTATGGTGTACAATCCTCAAAGCTAAATATAAGCACAATGAAGTCTAGCAACAAAGGCTAACTGATCTCAATTCTGGGATGGACTCCAGAAAGTTATAAATCTTTTCAAATGGGAAGCTACACGTAAGGTGGCAAATGGAGCATTGACATCATTCACAAATGGAGCCCAACCTTGCCCAATTTATCGATGAAAGTCAATCATTCACAAATGTAATGCTTAACATGTAAAGAATATGTAAACTTCTCCTTTTCTTCTTAATGAAAAGACAATGCTCCTGTCTCCTTAAAAAAAAGGATACCTGAAAGAACTTGGATACATACTAGTTTTAATATCCCCAGAATACCAAGGAAGCCGCCGCTGTTAAACTCAAAAAAGAATCCAGGCATTCAATGACAAAGACCTCAAATAGAAAGCGCAATTTTAGGGTCACCATGAAATTTGTAATTTATCAATAGATTATCACCGTTCCATACTACCAATTGGGAAAACCACTGTATTACAGAAACTATTGTCCCGAGTCTCAGGTCCTAGGCCAGCCAAGAGAAATGATAAGGTTCATACATGACATGAAACGAGAAAGTTAAGCTGAAGGATTGAACGGACACACACCGCATTCAAATGGGTCAGTTTTAGACAAATCACTGACATGTCTAACATGTGGAATGCATATGCGACTTTTTGTAAAGTGAAACTGAGCATCTTTGGAAGCCCTTTTCGCGAGCTCAAGCAAACTGTGTTGCTTTGCAATGAATTGACTGTCATTGCATTTTCTACCCTCAAATCTCATCAGCTCCAACATTTTCGCATTCAGGACAAAAAATGTTGCAAAGTTGACTTGTGACTTTATGCCTCGATAGTGTTTCAATACAACTGTCTTCAGACGGATGTCAAGGCTCCTGACAAGATGACTGTGCTTGCGACGCCACAGATTTTGGCCACCTGACACAGTACGTGATATCTGTAGAGATACACAAAAAAAGTGTTAGATTAAGGGTTGGTACATTTATAAGTTGTTGCCAACGACTATGAGACAAGGTCAAAGGTTGCTACGTACTAATGATGAAGTCACCAGGATGTACAATTTCTCCAAGCAAGGAAAGCATCTCATCAAATTGATTACTGTATCCAGGCTAAGTCGACCTATACTGATAGCTAAAGTCTTGACAGTCCGCACTGCTGTCGTGAAGCTAACGACCTCCAAATCCTTTACCTCACACAGAACAAGAAACATTATGCCACATCTGAAAATGCTAATTCATATGAAATTTTTCTATGCATACAAAAATGCAATAAGACACTCGTGAAGGCAAAGAGACAGAATGCTACAGGTACCTGAAGTATAGCGGTACCAAACGTGTATTTGGTTTCAAAGCCGTGATCAGAAATGCGGCCCAAGGTCTCCAGTCTCGGTGCCGAAATAACCGACACATGCATGCCCATATTATCTTCAAGTTGAAGCAACCTTTCAAGCAAAGGGGCATCCTCGACGATGACGTTCACCGACTGTAAATGATTGTACAAGCCGATGCTTACAAGGCTAGAGGAGTTGATCCGTATGGAATGGAAGCCAGAACTGCAGTAGAGCAGCAAGCACTCTAGGACAGGCGAGTCATCGATGATGCTCTGCAGTGAGCCCTCCGAGATCATGACTTCTACAAGCCCAAGCCGCCGGAGCTGAGGGAATCTAAGCCGTTCGACCGCGACGTCCGAGATGTGGCATTTGCTGATTGTGACGATCCGAAGGGTGGCTGAGGAACGGAAGGCAGAGGCTGGCAGCTATACTGCTGGAACCTGTCCGAAGTAGTACATTACATACCCAAGGTAGAACTCGAGCTCCTGCAGGTTGTCGAGAGCTGCTGAATTTAGCCAATCGTCCACAGTCGCGAGGCGCCGTTGGAGGTGGAGCGTAGGGACGGAGAAGCGGCGACCCGGCCCCCGGTGAGCAGCGAGGATCCGGGTGATCAAGCTGGCTTGTACTCGTTCCTCTTCCGGGAGGCCACCACGGCTGCCGTCAAGATTTAGCGGAGCGGACGGCCAGAGGCACTTCCATCGGGTGGCGAGGATTCGGGTGCGGGCGGCATCCTTGGTTGGGAGGAGGGAAATGATGTCTTGAACGATCTCGTCTGGAAGGAGGTCGACGTAGTCCTCTTCTTTTCGTTCTGCACGTGACAATAGTTCTTGACCATGCGCCAGTTTCGGCTCACTTGAAAGTCCGAAAGCATCCGTCAACGACAACGGCTCCTCTGGTGCAAGCAATAATGTTGTGGTCAGTTCTCTTCCTTCATGGGTCTCCGTTCTCCTCTTCTTGGCAGCGAAAGCTGCTGCCACCGGTTCAGTTCTCATGGCTGTTGTCTTGGACGCCATCCTACAAGTAGATCGACCAATAGTTAGAAGGGATTGGGCCGTAGAGTCCCGCTAACATTTTACCAAAACCATGACTAAAACAAACCTTACACCGATCATGCCTATAGAGTCCTGCTAACATTTTACCCAAAACCACGAGTAAAACCTATTTTACGCTCTTCTTGTTTCTCTACCAACCTTTCAACTCAGTTTAACAAAAACTTACCTCAATTTAACAAACTTTGGGTCACATTCTCCATCTCCCACAACGGCTCCGGCGATGGCTCCATCGGTGGTGGTCCTCCTCCTCTTCCTCAGCACACGATTGGGAGGGAGGCAGGGGTGCTGCTTTGATGGCGATGGCGGTGCCGAGGTGTGAGTCACCCCTCCTCCCTCTGACGTGAAGTGCGGAAGTGCGAGGGCCCCTCCTCCCTTCTCTAAGACAAAAGGCGGCGCTTTGAGGATGGCTCACTAACGAGCAGATATGGCGGCG
>LAPY01003199.1:26150-39698 GCA_000970635.1 Eragrostis tef | reverse complement strand
GGAGGCACGGCGGAGGAACTAGGCAGAGGGAGCGCAGGCACTCAAGCAGCGCGCTGGGAGAAGTCGAAGCGCGGTGCGGTGCGAGAAGGAGGCTTCAGGTCCACGCGACGAACCGACCGGGCGAGTACGCGCCGTCGCGTGTCGCGGGGCCGGGGCCCCTGGCCTTTCTTTCCTTTTCTCTGCCGTGGCGGAGAAGAGAAGAAGCGTCGCGGTCGGGTCTAGTCGCGGGGGTGGGTGTGGTTGGCTGGGTTGGCCGCGCCCAGCAACCGCGCGGACTGGGTTCTCTCTCTCGTCTCGCTCGCTCGCGTCGCGTGCTGCTGCCGGCTGCGGCGCGGCGCCGTTTCTTTCTCGGTCATTGGAGCGCCGGGCGTTCCGACTTCCGAGTGGGTTGGGCTAAGGGGGGCGAGCAGACCGGGGGACCCGCGTTTCGGGGACCAAGGCTTCCTTTTTTCCCTGCTGCTGCAGCCGTCTGTGCCAGTCACGCTGCTTGGGTGTCGCGTCGCGTGCTTTGCTCTTCTCTTCTTTTCCCATGCGGCCCCTCCCTGTTTTACCCGAGCCCGGACTCGGTCGGAGTTTGGTCTCACGCTGCAGAAACGGAGGGAGTCGAAAAAAAAAAAAGATGTTTCCTCCAGAACTCACCGCTAATTCAAACCTTGTCATGTCATCACTGACTATCAAGAGTATCCGAATGGTCAAACAAGAAATTTTCAATCGAGAAGATCTAGTCCAAATTCTATCCAGGAAATCAAACTCTCGTGGTGGTTATGCATGTGAGCGAGACCAGACACCTGGCATTTGGCACGTCCTGGGCTCCTGGCACAACTTTCTTCCTCGCGCCTTTCGCTTTCCCTCCGTAATGTTCCGCCCGGCTCACGTCTTTTGAGCTTATCTCCTCCCTCCAACGCCGGTCAAAAACTGCTACGCGTGGCAAAAGAGATTCATGAGACTATTTGCAGTTTTGCACAGCAGTTGGACCTGGTACACGTTCGTAATCCGTAATTTGGACCGTGGAGCCGCACGTTGGTCCATGGCTCGGCCACGTAACGGACTTCTTCGTGCTCTAGCCCGGCAGCGGCGGTAGGTTTACGAAAGAGCGGACGGTGTTGTGCTCTGTCGCTTTCAGTTCAGGCTCACCAAACTGACGAGAGTACGAGAGGGCGTTGCCGTTTTCAGGGGCAGCAAGCAAGCGCCGTGCCGCCGTGTAAACCCCCCGCCTTGGTGGTGGGCAGCCGGTCGACGCTCCCCGAGTCCCGAGCAAAGTGATGGCCTTTCCCTTTGTTTTTTTTCCTTTTCTTTGCAAAGAGATTCTTTAATCACTCCCTCATGCACTGCTGAAACCTGAAATGTGCAGGTCCCAACCCAAACACGCATTTGACTTTCATGCAAAAAAAAAGTTAGGGTCTGAGCATATGATTTTTTAGGAACTGTACTCCATTGGATTCGATTCCTATGGGAGTATATTTTTTAAGAACCATGATGGTCAAATCTTACAACTTTGCCAATGAATATTTGATTAACAATGCGGATTGACAGCATAAATTAGGACAAATAGATTCATCATTTGGAATACTTTAACGATGCGGACTGAGAGTATAATGTTTTTATATGAAGTAGTATTTGGTTTTCCTATAATCAATACTAGTCAAAGTAAGTGTCCTATAATGTCCTACATGTCCTATATCTGGAAACGTAGCATTTTATTTTATTTGTTCGATGGTAGAATACTTAAAATAAGGAACTGCCGATTTGGAACAAACAAATTGTTCCCAAGATGCAAGCGAAATTTGTTTTTCCATGCCAATTTGGTAACGCGAATTCTCCATGATTGTTCTTAACTTGCAAGTTTGAACCTCCTCTTGCGTAATGGATATGAGTACAACTTGTTGCACCATTTCAACATCTTTCCCCAAACTGGTTATGCAATTTCAACGGCCCAAAATGAAATTTGCAAGTAATATCACTTGCTTCTATAGGTAGGCGTGTGCATTTTTTGTGCATCTGTCAATGCTTGTCACCAAATTTCTTGTTACTAAGAGTGGGGAATGCATACTTGCGCCACATGTTAACAAAGAGAATCTAATACTAAATAAAGGCTACTGACAAAACCTTTTTACAGATGGGTACATCTTTACGAGACGAAACTAATGAGCCTAATTAAGCTACGTTTTGCTACAGTGATGCTACAGTAACCATCGTCTAATCATGGCTTAACTACCCTCATTAAATTCGTCTCGCGATTTAGACCGAAAGTTCTGCAGTTAGTTTTATAATTAAACTTTGTTTAAGACAAGATTTTTTTGTTTACACCCTTCTAAATTTTAGAGGGGCGAACGCCGAACGCGCCCTAAGTGGTCATACTCCACGTAGCATTTTTTTCCCCTTCTTTTGCGAGGATGCATTTTTTTTCCCTTGAACTGGAGAAAAATGGGGAGATGTGAATATCGAGCTTTTTGTAGAGAAAGAAGTAAGAACTCTGCAGCTTAAGTCAGCGTCTGGCAGTTTTTAGTGGCCCATCTACACTGCCAAATGTTACCTAAACAGTACACCGGCTGCAGTGATCATCAGAGCTTATAAAATTCTTGGTCACAGTCAACTTCCCTTTTCTTTTGAAATGGTCAAGAAAAAGGATGGTTGAGACTTGAGAACCCCCATTACATTGTTCAGAGCTTTACCCTCTTTGATGAGGAACCAGTTGTCTGTTCCCTTCTTAGAATGTGCGGTACGTTTCATTAGGAAGAAAAGGACTACAATATTACAACGACCAACAAGCCGACTCAGTACAAACACTACCGCAACTCAAAATTCCTAGATTATTATACAAGTGAAAAAGTTTGTCCGCATAGATTGCAGATTGACTATGTACTCCTTCCGTCCCAAAATAGATGTCGTTGTTGACTTTTAGACATTATGTTTGACCGTTCGTCTATACATTTTAATCTATGCACAAGTCAGACATTCTCGGTTCGTACTAAAGTATATTCCTGAAGTATGCAACTCTTGTCCTCTTACCGATCAGAAAAATACAGTCGGGCACAGCTGGTAATAGTTTCATCACTCGAATATCCAATTTAAATGTCATGTGTTGGAACATGAAACCACTAAACTGCACGCCAGAGAAGAGATGGAAGATTCATCTGAATGTGGAGGAGGAACATGATGCTATCTCCCAGTCAGTTCGAGCTCACCAGACCGTGTTCGCGCGCATCTCTGCCTTTTAAACGTCACTCCTTAGAATTCAGATACAAGTAGATACCTTGCCGTCCTTCATGTCAAGTGTACTACGGTGCGAGGACTGGTTTGGTGGAAACAAATTTAACGTGCTCCGTTTCGTTTCCTTTTACCCCCTTGTGAAGAATTTCTATTTCACAGCCCCAGGTTGTGATGTGTGATCCATTTTGTATTAGAAAATTTTGTATACTACTATGTAGGCTAATATGTGTTTGGCTTTTTCCCAACCTCAGAGACCATTCGATTCCAATTCGATTTAGGCCGTAATTACATACTCCACCTAGTACTAAAGATTTGTTTGGAAATTGGCTAGCTGGTTTTGGGTGTAATTTTCACAAAATAGACCTTTTTATAAAAGTGTATCACATATGGACTGTTAGGGAAACATGTTCAGAAATGAACCCTTTTCTAGGCATCACATGTTTTGGCGTCCAGGTTGAATATATGAGCGCCGCATAGATTGTCATATCGATTGGCGTGCATTGGGTGGGCGCCAATTGAAGCGGCGCTCACATATTCAACCTGGGCGTCAAAACATGTGACGCCCAGAAAAAAGGTCTATTTCTAGACATGTTATTCCTAAGAGTCTATATCTGATAAACTTTTATAAAAATTACACCTGGTTTTGGTGATAAACTTGGAACGTAAACACGCTTGGGCTCTACTTTGTACAGGCCCAGACCTTTCCCCAGGCCTGCGCTAGCCCAGCATAACAGCAAGAGAGAGTGTCTTTATCTCAAAGAAAAAAAGCAAGAGAGAGTGTCCCCCCGGGCTGATGTTCCTGACCTTGGGATGGGCCGTCGGAGCACGGCAGTGCTCATTTTCGCCCTACGGCCCTAGTTCTACGAAAAGGACGCCCTCTGAAATTCGAGTGTTTGCCAACGCGTTGTAAATAACGACGGAAACAATTGGAACAGACAAAAACGCGACGTCTCGTCCGCGTGCGCTAGCCTCTCACGGTCGTTTCTCTGCAAAATGGTACGAAAAAATAAGGAAAAAACTGTTCAACCGGAACGCCAACTTCTACACGTGCGCTCGCGACACAAAGCCGCTGCGCTCGCGACACAAAGCCGCCGGCCGGGAAGCAGGACAAGTGGCGCGCCGGGAGCCTGCTACGCGGGGGCGCAGCGGCGCCGGTGCAACGCATGGGCGCGGCGAGCCCAGGTGTGCGGCCGCGCGACGCGCCAGGGCCACGAGCGCCGGACGGAACTAGACCTTGCTACAGCGTACCACCGGCCCGGCCGGGGAGCGGGGGGGGGGGGGGGAGCCACACAATTGGCTGCCCGGATTTCCCTTGGACAACGGAATTATCCGTTTAGACCAGAGCTCGACGTTTTCTAGACGCTACGAGAAGCGGAACAGGACAAGGTCACCAGCTCAAGAAACTACCGGAGAAGTCCCATGAAACTATCTCAAATTCTTTTCGGACTGAGCGAAAATGGAGTAGTGGATCTCAATCTCTGCTTGAACTCTGGACCAACCACCGTGACGTGTAAGCTATTTAAACCAGGGCTACCCATCCGTTCCCTCCAAAACCCAAAAAGGACCAAAACGAGAACAGAACACGCACACGGCGAATCGCATTGCTCAGTAGTCAGCAGTAGTACCCACTACCCAGAACGCAAGCAGCAGGGCAGTCTTAGCTAGTCGAACCGTATGTCCTACTCGCGGTTCCTGGACTACCTGAACGCCGGCGCGGTGAGGAAGGTGGACTTCTTCGAGAACGGCACGGTCGCCGTGGTCGAGCTGGACGACCCGGCGCTGTCGCGCGTGCACCGCGTGAAGGTGCAGCTCCCGGGGACGCCGCCGGAGCTGGTGCGGAAGCTGCGGGACAAGGGCGTCGACTTCGCGGCGCACCCCGTGGAGCCCGACATGGGGCTGATGTTCCTCGACTTCCTCCTCAACTTCGGCTTCCCGCTCCTGTTCCTCGTCTCGCTGTTCGTGCGGTCCAGGATGATGAACAACAACCCGGGCGGGGGACCCGGGCTGCCGTTCGGGCTGGGGAAATCCAAGGCCAAGTTCCAGATGGAGCCCAACACGGGGATCACCTTCGACGACGTGGCCGGCGTGGACGAGGCGAAGCAGGACTTCCAGGAGATCGTGCAGTTCCTCAAATCGCCGGAGAAGTTCGCGGCGGTGGGGGCGCGGATCCCCAAGGGCGTGCTGCTGGTGGGCCCGCCGGGCACGGGGAAGACGCTGCTGGCCAAGGCGATCGCGGGGGAAGCCGGGGTGCCCTTCTTCTCGCTGTCCGGGTCCGAGTTCATCGAGATGTTCGTGGGAGTGGGCGCGTCGCGGGTGCGGGACCTCTTCGACCGGGCCAAGGCCGCCGCGCCGTGCCTCGTGTTCGTCGACGAGATCGACGCCGTCGGACGGCAGCGCGGCGCGGGCATCGGCGGCGGGAACGACGAGCGGGAGCAGACGCTCAACCAGCTGCTCACGGAGATGGACGGGTTCGCCGGCGACAGCGGCGTCATCGTCATCGCAGCAACCAACCGGCCCGACATCCTCGACGCGGCGCTTCTCCGGCCCGGGAGGTTCGATCGGCAGGTCGCCGTCGGGCTTCCCGACGTGCGGGGACGGGAGGAGATCCTCAGGGTGCACTGCGCCAACAAGAAGCTGGACCCGGACGTGTCGCTCGCCGTGGTGGCCATGCGCACGCCTGGGTTTAGCGGCGCCGACCTCGCCAACCTCATGAACGAGGCCGCTATCCTCGCCGGACGACGCGGCAAGGACCGCATCACCGTCAAGGAGATCGACGACTCCATCGACCGTATCGTCGCCGGGCTCGAGGGAACCAGCATGACCGACGGCAAGACCAAACTGCTCGTGGCATACCACGAGATCGGCCACGCCCTCTGCGCGTAAGTACACTAATCTTTCTCTACTAGCTGTTCCAGGTTAATAATCAAATGTTCCATAATCGCGTGAACATGTCAAGCTAATGCTGCCAATTAACCCGACGACTTGTGAGCTTTTTGCGCAGGACGCTGACGCCGGGGCACGACGAGGTGCAGAAGGTGACGCTGATCCCGCGGGGCCAGGCGCGCGGTCTGACGTGGTTCCTGCCTGGAGACGACCCGACGCTGGTGACGAAGCAGCAGATCTTCGCGCGCATCGTGGGCGGGCTGGGCGGGCGCGCGGCCGAGGAGGTGATCTTCGGGGCCGGAGGTGACGACGGGCGCGGCGGGGGACCTGCAGCAGGTGACGCAGGTGGCGCGGCAGATGGTCACAACCTACGGGATGTCGGAGATCGGGCCGTGGGCGCTCACCGAGCCGGCGGCCGAGGCTCGCCGCGGACATCGACGGCGCCGTGAGGCGCATCGTCGAGCGGGCGTACGAGGTGGCCAAGGCGCACGTGCGGAGGAACCGCGCGGCGATCGACCAGCTCGTGGACGTGCTCATGGAGAAGGAGACGCTCTCCGGCGACGAGTTCAGGGCGATCTTGTCGGAGTACGTTGACATTGGCAAGGAGCAGAGGGACACGGCGGCCCGGACCGAGCTGGTCACCGCTTGAATCTGGAGAAGAGTATATATATTCGTGTAGAAAGGATAGCAGTAGCATAGCGGAGTGTAAATATGAAATGTAATGTAATTTTGAAGTCATTTGATACGATGTGTTCTGTTTCTATTCAAACTGTTCATCCATGTTTTTGAAGATCGCTACTAGTAATTCTAAAACCGGCATAAAACGAAATACAGGATAAGCTGAATTCCCCTTGATAAACGCCTGCAAAAGGAACTTGAAGGCAAATGAGTTGCTTGAATTTGTTCAGTACTTCTGGATTCTCGGTGCCTTCCCCGCTTCAAGAGCCCGTCTCTTCTTGTAATTGGCCTTGAAGCAGGCCTGCCTCAGCCTCTTCGTCTTCTCCTCGAGCTGAACATAAGGTCTCTGTTCCAGGAGCTGCTTCTCTTGCTGCAGCATCTCCACCAGCGCCCTCAGCTGTCCCTCACCAGTCGCCTTGCCCGCCTCCTGAAGGACCTGCACCGCACCATGACCGGTCACACAAAGGTTACATATTGAAAGAATGCATGCTGCAATCCTACTTGGTGCAGAGTATTTATAAGACAAAATTGTGGAGGAAGAGCGAACCTGGACATTGTTGATTAAAGTCTGCAAGCTCTTCATCTTGCGGTGCGGCCATCTTGGGATACCTAGCTCTCTGCACCTCTTCTTCAGGAGGGTGAGCCCGACGTCCAGCTCCCGTGCTGCCTGTGTGATCGGCATGTAAAAGTACTGCGACACGAGCTCGAATGCCAGGGCCTTCTCCTCCAATCCGACACGGTCTGCTCTGGTGACCTTGTAGTTGGCGGGCACTTCCTTCTCCTGTCTGTAACGCAGCAGCGGCGACCCCGTCTGGCCTTCTTCTATCTTGTTGTGAGCTTGTTCAATCTCATCCCAATGCCTCAGCACATCATCCTCAAAGATGTTGCCCAGCTCGTCTGTGCCATGACGAACAACGCATTGAGCTACAAATTCTGAGAGTGCCGCTCTTTTCTTGCAAGATCACAACTTTCGAAAAGGAAAAAATTGATACATACCTTGCAAAACGTTGCTTGGCGTAGTGACAGAGCAGGATGGTTGGAAATGCAAAGTTGGAAAGGAGAGATTGGAGAGGAGTGCTTCCTCTTCAAGCAGGTAGCAATCAGGCCAAGCATTTGTCCAATAAGGCCACAAGCTGGTACATGCAAAAGATGAGAGAAGAAAAGAACATTGCAGTTTAGTTAGCAGAGAAGAAAGAGGTACTTTCTGAAGTTTCTTGCATGCTCGTCTTACTGTAAAACGCCACACTGACATTCTATAAAGCCAAGAACATGGCTGACTATGTGAAGCATGCAAGATCAATGAGTGTACCTCTCTTCTTGTTTGCCCTCCATTCTTTCTGGAGATGATGGTTGCTGGAACGATAGGCACGCCGCAGCAATATATGGAGAAGATGGAAGAGAAATGAGGCTCTTAAATCCTGGGATCATTGGGCAAATGGAAACGGAGATTTAAAACCCACGTAGGGAGTTAATGCAAAGAGTGGCTAATGGATCGGGAGTTACCGAAATAATTAATTCTTGGTAATTGCAGAGCAGTGGGGTTCGTGCATTTGAGCGCATGCATGGTGGCCAATCAAAGCCTTTCTGTAGATTCAGTTCAAGATTTGTTTCTGCAAGCATGAGCATGGTATTTCGCCATCAATCCATGCCATATTTTTACCGGCAATCTCGTGGGCCTCATTTGGAAATGAGAACTCTCAAAGGCATTTTGCAGGATTCATGCCATCTCGTAGGCCACTGCATTATCGAAATGCAAACCATTTACATGAGCCCGCACTTGTTCCTCACCTTTAAGTCGGCAAATCTGATATGAAACGTGCAGATACATTACATGTTCCTCATGATTTAAGTCGTCAAATATGATAAAAAGGTACATGTATATTTACATTATTTGTAACATCGCTCAAGCAAAAGTACAACTCAAGTACTTGAAAAGGAGGTGCTATTGTCATTTTCAGAAGTTAAATTATTAAATGATACAAGTACAGGTCAAAGTGAACTGACTATAAGACAAAGCTTTGTTTCTAGTTTCTAACCTGCAAAATCTTTTCTCTGTTCTATACGAATACAACAATTTTAACCGTACCGTCTAGCTCCAATCTCTGCATGAGCTGTAAAAGCATTCTAGCACTGAAAAAATTTCCTGGGCAAGGGGATGTGAGGTGTCCCCAGATATGAAAACATGCATTTTGTCGTGCATATCAATCCGGCTGTATCCAGGATGCTTATGGACACCTTGCTTTTCCATCTCCTCCCTTACCACAGATGCACTTCCCCATCTCCCCTCATGGGCATGTAAATTATGCATCAAAACATATGGGGCAGAACTGTTAGGATCAATCTTGGATAATTCCTTCGCAGCCATCTGAGCCAATGCTGCATTCTTTTTAGCAGTGCAAGCCCCAAGGAATGCCCCCCACACAGCACGGTCTGGAGCAATTGGCATGCTCTTAATCACCTCCAGTGCGTCCTCTAGCTGTCCATGTCGTGCAATGAGATTGACAAGTGCGGCATAGTGCTCAACCTTAGCAGAAAGCCCATACTCGTGAACCATTGTATCAAAAACCATCCGTCCTTCGGATACAAGGCCAGCATTCACACAAGCACTCAGGAGAGAAATGAAAGTTATATGAGTGGGCATAATCTTGTAACTCCTCATCTCCTCAAACAGCTGCAAGGCTTCTGTAGCACAGCCATTTTGCTCATAACATCCTATAAGTGCATTCCAAGAAACAAAATCCTTTTGTTTCCTCTCAAAGAAGATGGCCTTAGCATTGGCTAGCTCACCACATCTGGAGTACATTGTCATAAGTGCATTGCTGGTTGCTATATCTGGCAGAAATGACTTTTCCATAAGTTGGTGGAGCTGAACACCAAGATTCAACATAGCGAGTGACGCACATGCTGCTAGAACCGAAGAGAGAGTGTACCGGTCAGGTCTCTTACCAGCTTCTAGCATCCTTTGAAATAGCTTGATTGCACCTTCGTAGTTCCCATTGTGCTCGTAACCCGATATCATTGTATTCCACGCAATGGTTCCACGCTCTGGCATCCTATCAAAAAATCCGTGGGCATGTTCCACATCCCCTCTTTGTGCGAAGCCTCGTATCATCAAGTTCCAAGTTACTGCATCAGGGCCTGGCACTTCCCAAAATAGCTTCTCTGCCTCGTCCATGTTTGAAGCTTGAGTATACCCTGCAATCATAGTGTTCCACGAGACCAAATCCTTATCGGGCATCTCATCAAACAATGCCCTAGCAGAGCAAATCTCTCCAGTTCTGATGTAGCACATCATCATTGAGTTCCACGACACAACATTCCTCTGAAATACCCTTCTCTTATCCACCTTGTGATGAATCTGTGCTTTCGGTATCATATCAAACAACCTTCTTGCATCGTAAACCCTCCCAGCTTGTCCGTAAGCAGCAATCAGAGTGTTGTAAGCATCAACAGCCTTGTCCATGTTCATCACCCCAAAGCGCTTTGTCAACAGCTCCTCAGCCTCGTGCAACCAGCCATTCCTGGTAAACCCAGAGACCAGTGTAGACAGTGATGCAGAGTCCTTGACAGGCATCGCCTCGAACAAGTCCAGAGCTCTCTTTACCTGGCCCACAGCAAAGAAAGCGGTAACCATGGTGTTCCACCTTGTTCAATCTCATCCCAATGCCTCAGCACATCATCCTCAAAGATGTTGCCCAGCTCGTCTGTGCCATGACGAACAACGCATTGAGCTACAAATTCTGAGAGTGCTGCTCTTTTCTTGCATGATCACAAATTTCGAAGAGGAAAAAATTGATATATACCTTGCAAAACGTTGCTTGGCGTAGTCACAGAGCAGGATGGTTGGAAATGCAAAGTTGGAAAGGAGAGATTGGAGAGGAGTGCTTCCTCTTCAAGCAGGTAGCAATCAGGCCAAGCATTTGTCCAATAAGGCCACAAGCTGGTACATGCAAAAGATGAGAGAAGAAAAGAACATTGCAGTTTAGTTAGCAGAGAAGAAAGAGGTACTTTCTGAAGTTTCTTGCATGCTCGTCTTACTGTAAAACGCCACACTGACATTCTATAAAGCCAAGAACATGGCTGACTATGTGAAGCATGCAAGATCAATGAGTGTACCTCTCTTCTTGTTTGCCCTCCATTCTTTCTGGAGATGATGGTTGCTGGAACGATAGGCACGCCGCAGCAATATATGGAGAAGATGGAAGAGAAATGAGGCTCTTAAATCCTGGGATCATTGGGCAAATGGAAACGGAGATTTAAAACCCACGTAGGGAGTTAATGCAAAGAGTGGCTAATGGATCGGGAGTTACCGAAATAATTAATTCTTGGTAATTGCAGAGCAGTGGGGTTCGTGCATTTGAGCGCATGCATGGTGGCCAATCAAAGCCTTTCTGTAGATTCAGTTCAAGATTTGTTTCTGCAAGCATGAGCATGGTATTTCGCCATCAATCCATGCCATATTTTTACCGGCAATCTCGTGGGCCTCATTTGGAAATGAGAACTCTCAAAGGCATTTTGCAGGATTCATGCCATCTCGTAGGCCACTGCATTATCGAAATGCAAACCATTTACATGAGCCCGCACTTGTTCCTCACCTTTAAGTCGGCAAATCTGATATGAAACGTGCAGATACATTACATGTTCCTCATGATTTAAGTCGTCAAATATGATAAAAAGGTACATGTATATTTACATTATTTGTAACATCGCTCAAGCAAAAGTACAACTCAAGTACTTGAAAAGGAGGTGCTATTGTCATTTTCAGAAGTTAAATTATTAAATGATACAAGTACAGGTCAAAGTGAACTGACTATAAGACAAAGCTTTGTTTCTAGTTTCTAACCTGCAAAATCTTTTCTCTGTTCTATACGAATACAACAATTTTAACCGTACCGTCTAGCTCCAATCTCTGCATGAGCTGTAAAAGCATTCTAGCACTGAAAAAATTTCCTGGGCAAGGGGATGTGAGGTGTCCCCAGATATGAAAACATGCATTTTGTCGTGCATATCAATCCGGCTGTATCCAGGATGCTTATGGACACCTTGCTTTTCCATCTCCTCCCTTACCACAGATGCACTTCCCCATCTCCCCTCATGGGCATGTAAATTATGCATCAAAACATATGGGGCAGAACTGTTAGGATCAATCTTGGATAATTCCTTCGCAGCCATCTGAGCCAATGCTGCATTCTTTTTAGCAGTGCAAGCCCCAAGGAATGCCCCCCACACAGCACGGTCTGGAGCAATTGGCATGCTCTTAATCACCTCCAGTGCGTCCTCTAGCTGTCCATGTCGTGCAATGAGATTGACAAGTGCGGCATAGTGCTCAACCTTAGCAGAAAGCCCATACTCGTGAACCATTGTATCAAAAACCATCCGTCCTTCGGATACAAGGCCAGCATTCACACAAGCACTCAGGAGAGAAATGAAAGTTATATGAGTGGGCATAATCTTGTAACTCCTCATCTCCTCAAACAGCTGCAAGGCTTCTGTAGCACAGCCATTTTGCTCATAACATCCTATAAGTGCATTCCAAGAAACAAAATCCTTTTGTTTCCTCTCAAAGAAGATGGCCTTAGCATTGGCTAGCTCACCACATCTGGAGTACATTGTCATAAGTGCATTGCTGGTTGCTATATCTGGCAGAAATGACTTTTCCATAAGTTGGTGGAGCTGAACACCAAGATTCAACATAGCGAGTGACGCACATGCTGCTAGAACCGAAGAGAGAGTGTACCGGTCAGGTCTCTTACCAGCTTCTAGCATCCTTTGAAATAGCTTGATTGCACCTTCGTAGTTCCCATTGTGCTCGTAACCCGATATCATTGTATTCCACGCAATGGTTCCACGCTCTGGCATCCTATCAAAAAATCCGTGGGCATGTTCCACATCCCCTCTTTGTGCGAAGCCTCGTATCATCAAGTTCCAAGTTACTGCATCAGGGCCTGGCACTTCCCAAAATAGCTTCTCTGCCTCGTCCATGTTTGAAGCTTGAGTATACCCTGCAATCATAGTGTTCCACGAGACCAAATCCTTATCGGGCATCTCATCAAACAATGCCCTAGCAGAGCAAATCTCTCCAGTTCTGATGTAGCACATCATCATTGAGTTCCACGACACAACATTCCTCTGAAATACCCTTCTCTTATCCACCTTGTGATGAATCTGTGCTTTCGGTATCATATCAAACAACCTTCTTGCATCGTAAACCCTCCCAGCTTGTCCGTAAGCAGCAATCAGAGTGTTGTAAGCATCAACAGCCTTGTCCATGTTCATCACCCCAAAGCGCTTTGTCAACAGCTCCTCAGCCTCGTGCAACCAGCCATTCCTAGTAAACCCAGAGACCAGTGTAGACAGTGATGCAGAGTCCTTGACAGGCATCGCCTCGAACACGTCCAGAGCCTTCTTCACCTGGCCCACAGCAAAGAACCCGGTAACCATGGTGTTCCATGAAGCAGTGTTCCTATGTGGCATCTCGTTGAACAGCCTCTCGGCATCGTCCATCAGCCCTCGTCGAGCATAGGCGCCGAGGAGGGTGTTCCACGTGACGGTGTCGCGCTGGGGCATTTCGTCGAACAGGCGGCGCGCGCCGGCGAGGTGGTCCGGGTGTGGCGACCACGCGTACGCGGCGAGGAGCGTGTTCCAGGACACGACGTCGCGGACGGGCATGGTGTCGAAGAAGGAATGCGCGGCCCGGACGTCCCAGCCGCGGGCAAGCGCCGCGAGGAACGAATTCCATGTGACGACGGAGCGGGCTGGGAGGGCATCGAAGAGGCG
>LAPY01003198.1:30313-44145 GCA_000970635.1 Eragrostis tef | reverse complement strand
CTGTCGGCGGCGACTGGTTCGACGGCGGCGGCGCGGGGCTCGGCGACGTCAAGCAGCAGCTGCGGGAGGCGCGGGACAAGTACATGATTTACGACTACTGCACCGACGCCGTCAGGTTCGCCGATGGGTTCCCCAAGGAGTGTGGGCTGCCGTAAAGTAGAGTAGCGATCGATTCGATCATGTGGGGAGGGATACCTGAATGCGTGCTGGGAAAAATATTTCATTTTTTTTTTCGATGCTTCTTGAGGAGGGAAATGAAGAACAAAATTACAACAGCCATATGCATGTATGCTGTTACTACAAGCATCCGTATCCATGGATAAACATTTAAATGCTTAAACACAAAATGAATACATTTTTACAAAAATTTTTTCACGATGCTTACACTACGTTCTGATTGATAAAGTGATTAATACAAATACAGCATCTGCAACTTGATACTACAAACTTGAGCTCTCGATCGCAGAGTTGGCAACCGTGCCAAGTAATCAGGGCAGGGGCTACATCCAGCACGCTACCGGGTTATCACTCCGGTCGAAGCGTTTGTGAGCGACCTCGTACGAAACGGACGCGTGCGCGCGATGGCGGGTGCGCCGCAAGTCTCCGTACTTGAGCGCAAAGGAGTCCATCTTCACCACGCGGACGCGCTTGGACGGGTCGCCATCCGTGGGCGTCCGGCTCTCGAGCAGGCAGAACCTGCCGTCGCCCTTGTGCACAAGCGTGGCGCCCAGATGCATGTCGTCCGATTGCGATGGTCTCCCGGTGTCAAACAACACGTCCCGGCCGAGCTTCCAGGCCGGCATGGCCTCGCACCCGTCGGCCGGCGGGACGTCGCAACAGCAGACGCGGCCGGCGTGTTCCGGATAGAGGCAGAGCCCGACCCAGGCGTCCAGCTCGCCGTCGTAGTAGGCTTGGCCTTTGAACGGCAGGACCCACTCGCCGATGTACGTCAACTCGAGGCTCTCCATGTCGAAGGTGAAGGTGCTGTCCTGGTCCGTGTTGCTCGGAATTCCCCAACCGATGGGCCTCCAGTTGACGAGGGACAAGAAGACGGCGCGCCCGTCCGGGTGCACGGCGTAGCTGCTGACATTGACCGACTCAAACGGTGGCTGCCCGACCAAGGTCCAAGACCACGGCTCCTCGTCCCTTATTACTAGTAGTAGAGGATGCCGGCTCAGGCTGCAGGAGCACTTCAAGGAAAGGCCAGGGGTTTGCCGCCGATGTATCCGTCCCTGCGGCTCCGTGGGTCAGGGTACACTGACACGCCCAGCGTCTCGGTGTCGAACGCGGGGATGCCGCCGGGGCTCGTTTGTTTCGGCTGCATCGCCAGGATCTTGGTGCCGTGGGCGACCAATGACCGCGAGTCACCGTGCTCGGCCTCCATGCGAACCAACGGAGTGTCCAAGCTGCAGGAGTCGAAGTGGTCGTCCTCGTCGGCTCTGTACACGCTGTACCCTCTCTCCCAGTCGTCCACCACCAGGTAGAGATGCTTCTGCTGCGCCGCCGGCCGCTTGGCCGAGCGACCGGAGCAGCGAAGCAAGTAAGGCTGCTGCTGCTTGGACATGTCAAATCCCTTAGCGCTTAGACATGCTCCGCCCCTCTCTTGTGGTTCGTCTCCACATGAGCATGACTCGCGCGGTCGCTTGGACATGTTCGAGTGCTCCCTAAAGTTCGGCGACTTCCTCGCCTCGTCTCTCTGCCCTGCCCCCGTCCCTGCGCACAAAGATTAGAGATTTACAAAAGTTCGGAGGCTTATTGACCTATGTATATATATATACAAGGGACCGACTTGCAACCCTGATCGGAGTAGGATTACACAGCGTGAACTACTCGTATTGGTGGTCGAACTCAAGATAGTCAGATCTGAGAGGTTGCAAGTTAAAACACGCAAGCAAATAGATAGATCGTGGAACAGGAGCTCTCGGACAGCCGGGGCGCTGGACCGAGATTAGCGGTGCTTGAGAGGGGCAGCGAAGGGGCGGACGGTGAACTGCATCCGGAGCTTTGTGGCGACTGGAGAGGGCTTCTGAGCCGCTGCAATGGCCCCCTAGCGGCGGCCGCCAAGTTACGTAAAAGGAATGGGTCTCCTTTTTCTTTTTTTTTCTTTTTTTTGAATCGATGGTTATAGAGTCTGTTTCGGCTGGAGCATGGCACGCACGGCTTGTGCTCCACGGAGGCTGCATGTGACTCGAGTGACCCAAAAAGGAAAAGAAAATATATCATTCATAATTCAGTCTGGCCCAGCCCTTAAGCTCAATTTTGTTAGCCCAGGCACCGGCCTTAATTCGGATCTGGCCCGGGATCCTCCTCTGTTTCAGCTTCCGCGCGCTGCGCCGGCGGTCAAGTAGCGTCGCTCGCATGTGTCGCTATAGCACGTCGGATGATTCCCTTTGGGCACAATTACCAACCAAGCGGGAAGCAGCCATCGGCAATTCGCACGAAGCATGAGCGAGATCATGCGAACTGCATGCACGTAAAGCTACCAGCTGCTCCGATAGTGAAGGAACACTCGATGCTCTGTTTTCCCAAGGAAAGCGAGAGACGTGCATGTCTCAGTCTGACCACAACAACAAAAAAACAACAACCTGTGGCTACTCCAGTGGCCAGGGAAGTGAGCTGAACTTTGCTCGAGTGTGAAGCTTGAGCCATCGCCTTTTCAAGTCCCTTTTGCAGGCACATGAACAGTAATAGTATTACATATACACATGTATATATATCCCGTTACAATAAAAGAATGAACGATATAAACAAGCAGCGAGGTCACGAGTTACGACCAGTCCTAATGCTCTAGTAGTAGTAACCAGCTTTGCAATCAAAGCGCACTACACCGGCGTGGAGTGGAGTGGTGGTTTGGCCTCTATCTACGCCATGTAGCACTCGCGCGGGAAGCCCTGCGGGAACCTCTTGGCGTCCGTGCAGTAGTCGTAGACCATGTAGTTGTCCCGCGCCCACTTGAGCCCCTGCTGCTGCGCCGTGGCGTCCATCTCCTGCCCGTACCCGTACCCGGAGGACGACGGCGAGGCGGTGAAGTTGCGGTACTGCGCGGCGAAGGGCGCCTGCGACCAGTCGGTCTTGACGCGGCCGCCCTGCGTGGCCCAGTCCTCGGCGTCCCACAGGCTGCCGTAGAGGCGCATCCGCTGCGACGACGGGAACGCCACGCCCTGGTCCGCGTGGTTCTTGAACTCCCGGATCGGCGTCCCGTCCACAAGCACACTGGCATCAGCATGGAGCAAGCATTACATTGTCAGCACAGAGTTCATCTCGAATCAGTGAGGCAACTAATGGAATTGTGCTGCGTGCTAGTACTAGCATATACTTACACGATGTGCTGCTGCGTCCACTGGATGGAGTAGGTGTGGAAGTCGGTGGTGGGGTCGAACCAGAGGCGGAACTGCTGCTCTTTCCCGCCGGTGCCGTTGGCGAAGATGTTGGTGTGCAGCGTGTAGGGCTCGCCGGTGACGTTGCCCAGGAACTCGAGGTCGACCTCGTCGTGCACCTCCCACGGGCCCTCCGACATCAACTGCACGGACAGGTACGTTCGATCGGGCGCGCGAAGAAATTAGTTCAGAAATCCATCATCGATCGATCAGCTCATCAATTCAAGACCGTCGCATGAATCATGAACGTCGAAAGGAGCAAATTAACTACTGCTCGAGATGGGATTGCTTACGTAGAACGTGGTGACTGTGCCGGCCGAGTTGTTGGGGACGAGCTTGATCTGCATGTCGACGCGCGCGAAGAGGTACGTGTCCTTGGACCGGAACCCGGAGCCGGAGGTGCGGTCCAGCGACAGCGTCAGCACCTCGCCGTCGGGGGAGACGCTGCCGCGCCCGTCGCCCCACGTCACCTCCAGACCCTCGCCGATGCTGCCCCCGGCCACCATCAGCGGCGCGCTGAAGCAGAGGCCCAGGAGCAGAGCCGTCAGCACGAAGGCCGCCCTCGCGCCGGAACCGAAAGCCATCGCCGTCGTCGTCGCTCGAGGTCTTGCACCCGTCACTTGTACTAGCTTGGTTGGAAAGAACCGTGTGTGTGTGTGTGTGTGTGTGTGTGAGAGAGAGAGAGAGAGAGAGAGAGAGAGAGGGAGATTGGTGGCGGTGCGTGATCGATGTACGTGTCGCGGCGAGGCTTATATAGAGTTTGGAGGAACGGAGCGGTTGGCAGGACGGAACGAATCGAAATGAATGGATCGAGGCGGGGGAGTAGTACAGAGTACAAAGGACAGACAGTGCATGTTCGCGTCTCGTTCCGGGAGCTCTGTGGGCTGGCGGTGCGCGGACGACAGCGGGGCTCTGCCTGTTGTGTCACTTGTGTGTGAGACAGTGGGGTGCCCGACTTCCTGATGCGACGGCGCCGTGCGTGCGTACGTCCGTCTGGACGAGAAAACAACGCGTGCGACGGCGACCGGGAGCGGGGGACGCGGTGACAAAAAGGGGCACACGCACACGCGGTTTTTCTGCATTCGGGTCCTGTTCCTTTGGCAGCAGCGTCCTGCAGCTGGGAGGTGCCAGACCCCAAACGCAGCAGCACCGGCCCCCAACCACCGGATTGAATTCTGCGCGGCCGCCAGCTGTGACCCTGTGTGAGCCGGGAGAATGTTCCGCGCCGCGTGGCGAAATGCGGAGCGGAGGATCAAGACTGATGGAAATTGAAGCTGCCCTGCCGCTGGTTCTTTGCGAGGATTCTTGTCGATACGGGCTCATGTGGGTTTCGAGTTCGTCGGTTCTGTGCGCGCGTCATGATGAACGGTTACAACTGACTGATGGTACAGATGCTAACCAAAAGATCAAGCTCTCTCAGGATCTCTCTGCAATCGAATCAGATCCCAAGTTCGAGATCAGGCGGTTCGCTGTCGCTGGTAAGAGGGAGTAGTACTAATTTTCAAATATAGATATTTCCGTGGGGATACTGTAATAAGATCATGCAAAATGAGCCCTGTTAATCCGACGGACAAAGGGAAGGGTACAACTGTTGGTGCTTTGATGGGCCAGCCCAGACCATTCTGCAACCTGTTCCAGAGAGTGGTGCTATTTTGGGCTTGGGCTAACCAAAAAACAAAATGTCAACCGAGTCGGCGAGAAAAAGGCTGTCGACACCCTCATTTTAGGCCTTCGTTCGCATTCGCGCGGTCTTGGTGCAGCCCAACCCGAAACGCAGCTACAAGTTCTTTTTTTTTTTCTTTTTTTGCGACGAAAGCAGCTACAAGTTCACTGTTCACTGATTTCAGATTTCTGACCTTCAGCTCGATGACACTACCGCACGGTACCCAGAGAGCCCAACAGCGATCTTGTTGAGAATGTTGAGAAACCTTGTGAGTTTAATCTCTCTCCAAGTTTGCAGCAACTATTAAATAAGGAAAGGTTTCTACTGTAATGCCACTTGCCTCGTTTGGCTTTTTTTTTAGATAATGGCTCGTTTGGCTTGGCAAGTCACCTCTTGACCGGTTCCATTACTTCACAACACGGTGATACCATGCTTTGTACTCCCTCCATGTTTGAATATAAAGTAAAATACATACTAGGTTGTAAATAAAATTGTGATCCAGGTCTCCGAACTCTCAAGTTATAAATTCAATTAAGTCCAACATGTCAAAAATGATGGGGACGCTTTTTGTAACATTTTTTTAGCAAAACAGAACAAAAATGTCACCACGCTATCAAAAAAATTTCTGAATCTAGACATACGCTTGTCCAGGTTCAAAGAATGTTTAATGAATCATGTATAAAACTAGAACTGCTTATAGTTTGAAATGGACGGAGTCAGTCCTTTATGAAGCACCGATGGTGGAGTTGGTGTCATTTATGTGGGGTCGATCAGGAGACCAAAAAATAAATTGCATCGGCATGCATCGTTAGCAGCAGGCTACGGCCCGCGTCAACAATTCAAGAAGCATTTCGAAATTGCATAACAAGATGACATTTGGGACCGCTGATCTATTTATTTGCGCTAGAGGTTTATCTACCGTTAACAATTAACAATAGCGCATCAGAGTGAAACGCTCAGCCAGTACTACGTTTACCTATTCCCCATAGCCTCATACACAAAACGACCGGCGAGTAGCTAGATGGCTTAGCTAGATAGTTTCCATTGGGTCATCTGAATAATAAACTCATCCTGATTGATTAAAAACCAACACGCATTCGCAATTCTCTCGTCTCACTGATCGAGACTTCCTGATTTTCAATATATATAGTGTTTGTGACACAACTACTACATGTCTGCAACAACATTACTCCCTTCATTTTTATTTTGATGTCGTTAGGACATGATGTTTTGTGTAATTTTACACTAACTTTTGTGCCTGAACGACTTCAAAACAAAAATGGAGGTAGTAACTAATTAAGTGGAGATCTTTCATTGTTGGAGTTTCCATGGACGGCGGGCAGTGATGCACCAAGCCACCAACTGACGAGGGAGGCGTGGCCAGCAAGCCCCAAAGCTGGCGAGGGGCACTGGGTGAAGTACAGCTATACGATGTGTAGTGCGTGCATAGATCCGTATCCGTGGAAACATTGTACGGCCGCCCTAGTGATTTAAGTTTGGCGCATTAATCCAAGACATGTGCGCTCAAGATCGGGCAGGCCCAATTTCAGACCTCAAAACACATGTGCTTAAGGATTGAACCTGAAATACTGGGGTGTACTCGCCAAGGGGCAAAGTGGAGTTCGTAGTAGAGTTGTTTTCCTCGTCTGAATGACCTCATACTTTTTGCACTTTACCATACCAATATGACTTAGTTAAACTCATTCGATTGTACGTCCTCATGGAGTAAAGAGGACGACGAAGAAGCACCGAAATGGCCACCGGCAATAGCTGACCTAATGACAGACCCCCAGCAAGATCGATGCGGAAGATCAGTTATGTAAACGCACGCAAGTACAGTTTCAGATTCCGGGCTCCATGTTACCCGGAACAATTTTGCGCCGCTGCCTCCGTGCAAGCTTGCTGACTTGCTCGGCGGCAACGACGCCGCATGCAGGCTGTCCGGCCGTGCTCGTCGCGCACGATCGAGGCAAACCACCTCTCCCGAGACGGTAAATATCTCGCGCCCTCCATCCCCGGTTGGCCGCGTGGAGCATCTTCAGAGACCGTGTGGGACGCCTTGACCCTGTAGCTGTGCGCCACGTTTGTTTAAGCTGAAAGCTGCTTTACGAAATGCATTCCTGATTCAGAAATGGTGTTGTTTCTACAGGTAGGTGTGTTCTTAAAGCGTAATCTGCATCCCCCCGACGCCGGCCAAGCTAGGAAATTCACAATTGGGCGTCGCGTACGATGAGCATCGCTTAAACTTCGTCAAGTCAATCAGATCTGCTTGTATTCGCCGTGAGACGGTGCTTCCGAAAGTCAAACCACTCACAATAAACCACGCAGGCGCATGCTAAGATACAGCTTACCTTAGAACACAAACCAGTACAGTACAGTAGTGTAAACATGAGTTCTCTAAGTACTAACTTTCTGTGACAAGAAGCAAATCACGGTTGCAGCCTGTAAGTCAGCAACAATTTTTTGGAGCAATTTGTAGTCCATCAGCAAAATAAGTCATTAAGATATCAGTTTTTCAAGATCTAGCTCAGCCCTATTTTGACGAGATTTGCACGCTTTGACAAGGAGCAAATCTACGTAGGTTGAGGTCTACATCTACGTGCGCTGTCTCTCGTGCCTTGCATGTGCAGCTCACGGCGCGTGACCGTCGGTACTTGCAAATTCCCGCCTCTCGGCCAGCCTGACATTCGATTCCTCGCCTATATCAGCCGCTCATTTCCTCGCCACCTTCGTCTCCAATCTCCAACCCCTTGACTCTCTCTATATATATACACGCGGCCTCTGACCAATCCACAGTGGGAGCTAGCTAGAGGCCGAGAGAAGCTAGCTAACCAGCTAGCTAATTTCCCACTCGACCACCATAAACTAGGTAGCAGCCATGGCTTTTCCTCGTCGTAGTCCGAAGCTGGTCGGCAGCAGCAGCTTGCTGCTCCTCGCCGTCGCGGTGCTGCTGGGCACGCACCGGTGCGCGGCGGACGATCGCACGCTGGACCAGAAGATCGAGCTCATCTGGGGCACGGCGCACACCTACTTCTTCATGGACGGCGACACGGAGACGCTTGCGCTGTCCCTGGACGAGCAGCAGGGCTCGTGCTTGCTGACTTGCTCGGCGGCAACGACGCCGCATGCAGGCTGTCCGGCCGTGCTCGTCGCGCACGATCGAGGCAAACCACCTCTCCCGAGACGGTAAATATCTCGCGCCCTCCATCCCCGGTTGGCCGCGTGGAGCATCTTCAGAGACCGTGTGGGACGCCTTGACCCTGTAGCTGTGCGCCACGTTTGTTTAAGCTGAAAGCTGCTTTACGAAATGCATTCCTGATTCAGAAATGGTGTTGTTTCTACAGGTAGGTGTGTTCTTAAAGCGTAATCTGCATCCCCCCGACGCCGGCCAAGCTAGGAAATTCACAATTGGGCGTCGCGTACGATGAGCATCGCTTAAACTTCGTCAAGTCAATCAGATCTGCTTGTAGTCACCGTGAGACGGTGCTTCTGAAAGTCAAACCACTCACAATAAACCACGCAGGCGCATGCTAAGATACAGCTTACCTTAGAACACAAACCAGTACAGTACAGTAGTGTAAACATGAGTTCTCTAAGTACTAACTTTCTGTGACAAGAAGCAAATCACGGTTGCAGCCTGTAAGTCAGCAACAATTTTTTGGAGCAATTTGTAGTCCATCAGCAAAATAAGTCATTAAGATATCAGTTTTTCAAGATCTAGCTCAGCCCTATTTTGACGAGATTTGCACGCTTTGACAAGGAGCAAATCTACGTAGGTTGAGGTCTACATCTACGTGCGCTGTCTCTCGTGCCTTGCATGTGCAGCTCACGGCGCGTGACCGTCGGTACTTGCAAATTCCCGCCTCTCGGCCAGCCTGACATTCGATTCCTCGCCTATATCAGCCGCTCATTTCCTCGCCACCTTCGTCTCCAATCTCCAACCCCTTGACTCTCTCTATATATATACACGCGGCCTCTGACCAATCCACAGTGGGAGCTAGCTAGAGGCCGAGAGAAGCTAGCTAACCAGCTAGCTAATTTCCCACTCGACCACCATAAACTAGGTAGCAGCCATGGCTTTTCCTCGTCGTAGTCCGAAGCTGGTCGGCAGCAGCAGCTTGCTGCTCCTCGCCGTCGCGGTGCTGCTGGGCACGCACCGGTGCGCGGCGGACGATCGCACGCTGGACCAGAAGATCGAGCTCATCTGGGGCACGGCGCACACCTACTTCTTCATGGACGGCGACACGGAGACGCTGGCGCTGTCCCTGGACGAGCAGCAGGGCTCGTGCTTCCGGTCCATGGAGCTCTACCTCTACGCCCGCATCGACGTCGACATCAAGCTCGTCGAGGGCAACTCCGCCGGCACGGTCGCCACCGTCTACGTAAGAAGCAGTTCTCTGATCTGGTCTCGTCGTCTCTCTGCTGCTGCATCTATCGTTTTTTTTCTCCCCTCTAGCATCGGTATCTTTGCGTGCCGGCTCATCTGGTGCACTTTATTTTATTTTTTGTTCTCAACGAGTGTATATAGTACGTCCAGTAGTTGACTTTTGACACGTGGAATCTGTTTGATGCGCGCGCGCGCTGCAGACGATCTCGGAAGGTCCGTGGCAGATCCACGACGAGATCGACCTGGAGTTCCTGGGCAACGTGAGGGATTCCCCCCTCTGGTCCGCCCCCCCCGCCGACTACCACACCTACACCATCGAGTGGAACCCCAAGTACATCCTGTGAGTTACCTTCGATACATCCCTTCGTACGTAACAGGTTATTGTTACGTTAATGTGTTACGTCAAAACTCATGCAAATTAATGTACATTAACTTGCAGGATCCGGGTGGACGGGAAGGTGATCCGCGCGTTCAAGAACCACGAGGAGCAGGGCGTGCCGTGGCGACGCAGGGCGGCCGCGTCAAGACCGACTGGTCGCAGGCGCCCTTCGTCTCCTACTACCGCAACTACAACGTCACCTGGTGCCAGCCGTCGCCCGGCGTGCCGTGGTGCGGCGCCGAGCCCAAGGACTCGACGCACTTCGACCTCAAGCCGCAAGACCTCGCCGACCTGCAGTGGGTGCGCAGCAACTACAGAACCTACAACTACTGCTCCGACGACCGGAGGTTCAACGCCACCGAGTTCCCCAAGGAGTGCTACTTGGATTGATCGAGCTAGGAGCTCTCTGGTTTCTTGACGAGCTGCCTAGAGTATTGAGGGGATGGATCGATCGTTTGTTGAGCTTCGATCCGGTGATTGCTTTTTGTACATCTGAAGAAACAGGTACAATTTTGATTCTTTATTAGATTGGTGATGTGGTCTCTACGGCCTGCCTGCCTACCGCCCCGGCCGAGTTTACTTCTTCCTCTTCTCGGACCCTCAGATGTATCAGCGTTTCGATCTCTGACAGAATATGGTGTCTCGTTTACCATTGATTCTTCATGTAAAACCATCGACAGAATATGGCACAAAGTTAATCATGTTTACAAGGTCTCTGCCTCTACGTGCAGTAAACAATCGCAAAAGGATTCCTCCATAAATCCAATCCTCTATATGTTCTGAATGTCAAGTAGTACGTACGTCGAACACTGTCAAAGGCCTGTTCGCGGCCCAATTAACGTGCCGGCGTTCGCGGCGAGCGTCCGGCGGGCCTGACCGTAGCCTCGGTACGACGCGTCGGACCAGCTCGTCTCACGTCGCCCAACTCTCACTCCACTCCTCGCTCGCCTGGCCGGAGAGGTACGGCACCCGGGGGACACGCGACTCCAGCTGCACACGCGACCGGCACGCCGTCCACCGACCAGCTGAGGACAGAGCATTGCGACAGTACTCATTTGTTTTTCATTTTAGGATCGTGTGATGTGAGATTTAAGAGATCTAGCCAATGCATTGATTCCACTGTAGCCAGATTCGTGCATGGACGGGGCAAGTGGCCCGAATTCTCCGATGCTCAGCATTGAATTTGGCGAGATTTGATTCAGATGGTTGAAACACCATTTCGGCAGAATCTAGTATTTGACTTCTCGAGGATAAACTAATCCCCCTCTTTGACAGTTTCTTGGTGCGGGTAACTTCATGTTACCAGAGCAGGGGGCTTCTCATGTGCGTCTTCACATACTTCCAGCAGCTGCTTTAAACTAAACAGAAAAACAATTCCTCATGTGCTCTGCTCGTGCTCCGAAAAATGCCAACTGAAGAAGCTACTGAACACCACCGTCACAATCATTTGTCTGTAATCTCGAAATAAACATCACGAAGTTCTCGATCATCGGCAATGGTTACTGGTTGCCGGACACGTGCCCTTACTCGAGGAGCCAAACCGACAGTGAGGCCGGTCTCCCAGCCACTACAAGAAATAGGTTAAACTCAACCTTTTTTTTCTCTCACGATCGCTTGTTTATGGGGTGCAAAGTTTGGTTGTCTTCAGAAATGTGTAAAAAATCACGATTTAATCGCCTTATTCAACTAACAGTACCCAAGTTGGACATTTTACACAACCTGCCTCAATCCATTTCCGTGCCCTATATCATGAATTTTCCTGGGATCTCAGTGAAGCTGCCTATCGTTGTTCAGAGTACGAGGGAGGATGCTGCTTCATCCGCAAGTGAGCAACATTTGGGCTGAATGCTTACGCTGTAGCACACAAGCAGGCCGGGATATAGTCCAAAGGCTACCTTTCAATTGTGTCCGGACCCCAAGCCCAGCAGCACATATGGACCTTCTTGCCGGATCGACCTTGGCCCAACATTTTTGCTCTATGCAGCTTGATCGTATTGGCCCAACATTAAAGCAAAAGCTGCGATGTTGTGCGCCACGGGGTGCTTCTCATGTGAGTGACAAGTATATAGGGCTTTTGCTTGAATGTTGGGCTCGACACAAGACAATACTACAACCAAAATAGTGACTCCAGGCCCAGGGAGTGATTGAGGGAGTAGTGAGACAACAGGGCGGTAGAGTTCAGTTCGCACGTGTTGCATGATGAATCGTCGTGTACAGCAGGTCTGTGGTAGTGGTACTACTTCAAATTGAAAAGGGGACTCGGGAAACGATCCTCAGACCAAGATATTGCCACGCTGCTGTTTTCTGCAGAAAGATTGAAGGGAAAGCAAAGTAAACGAAGAGATCGTCGCGTTGTGACGCCTGACAACCGGCATGGATACAACGATCCGTGACCGCCGAGAATACCCCCGATCGCGTCAGTCAACACTCAACAGTACTGAAAATACTAGACTGTACGTATACGAAGTTTGCTGATGTATGGACTGCTAGCCAGCCAGGTGCATTGAACCGTGTCCATCAGCGGTCGATTTCACAGGTTAGATTCAGTTCATGCATCCGAGCGTCATCTGTGGCTGACCACCACAACGATTTTTCCTTTTGCTCGCGCCGCGCGGCAACTTGCTCCGTTTGTCAACTCCGTGCG
The DNA here is from genome assembly GCA_000970635.1 of Eragrostis tef. Lineage (NCBI taxonomy): Eukaryota > Viridiplantae > Streptophyta > Magnoliopsida > Poales > Poaceae > Eragrostis > Eragrostis tef. Next base: position 31,695 of record LAPY01003198.1, on the reverse strand, counting down.
CGTAGGACCGGCCGCGCAAAGCTCTGAGCCCGGCTTTGCTTACCAAATCATGGAAAGTACCGTACCTGCCGCGCGGTCGAGACGAGAGCTCAACAGTTCAAGGCGTTGGCAACTTGGCAACAACTCCACCACTGCCTCCGCTCCGCTGGTCAACCAAACCTCCGGTGCTAGCTAGTACGTACACTCATATCAGAGTTCAGCCTGTTTCTTTGCCGTGTCAAGTGCACAACGAGCAAACTAAACCCTACTTGTGCGCGCGGGTGGTGCCGGACGACGGATCGTGTCAACCACACGAGCACGCAACGACACATTCCCATCGCGCGCGGAAGTAAACAACGACGCGGTGCGGGAAGCCGCGACCGCGCTCGCGCGGGCACGAGGAAAGGCGAAAGGCACACGTCGATCCGGGGCTACAGCACAAGGGGGGCGGGACGGGAGGCACCGATCGCGCCAAAGTCAACGAATCCGATGCCAACCGACCGAAGCGGCACCACGCGCGCACCTGCGGTTGCCGGGGCCGAGAGCCTTTCCGCGTGCGAGCGCTCACGCGCGGCTCGTGGGCGAGCGAGCGCGACGTCAAAGCGTGACGAGACAGCCGTGGCAAGCCCTGCCTCGCTCACCGGCGATATCTCCGACTGTTCCATCAGTTGATTGGTTCGGGTCAAAATTCGTGCTCGCCACGGGCGACGACGACGACGAACAAACCGGTCGGGTGCTTGCTAGCTTCTGGAAGGAAGCTTCTTCGATCGGGTTGGTTGGATGGACAACAGGAGGATCATGAGCGGATTTGCGACAACGAAGGTGGTGGAGGCACGATTAGGTTTGACCTGCGGGATTGTCTATCTGGCGCGTAAGCGTAATGCTTATAATGATTCCGTTCCAGTATTTTATGGGGGAGGTAGAGTCAACCGCTGCTTGTGATCTCATCCGGGGTTTTAATACTGGTTCGAAAGTCTTAAGCCCCATTTTTCTTTCCCTAATCACACAGGGTGTCCAACAAAACGGGGAAGAGACACGTGGGGCGATGGAGGAGAGAGTTGACACAAGATGGAATTTTGCAGAAAATGAAATACTCCCTCCGTTTTTTATTATATGATGCCATCGACTGTTTTCTTCAACTTTGACCAACAATATATAGCTAAATAATTACTTACCTAATGTAAAATAAATACCATTACATCTATCATCAAAAACACTATAAATATTTATAGATAATACAAATGGTCAAAGTAACGAAAAAAGTCAACGGTGTCATATATTTAAAAACGAAGAAAGTATGTTATTGCTCAGCTATATATCTATCTATCAAAGAGAGCCCAATTATGTGGTGTGAAGACTTGAAGTGATTTGAAACTGCGATGCCTCGTATAACTTCGTATAAT
>LAPY01003197.1:30016-45974 GCA_000970635.1 Eragrostis tef | reverse complement strand
GCTATACGAAGTTATTACGACATGTATACAGTTCAATCTGCCGAGTAACCTCAATGGCTCAATCTAAATAAAATCATGGTGAAAAAGGATTGATCATACGTACTGGCGGCAGACGAGTTTCCACTCATTGGTCTTGCGGGCGAGGTTGATGAGATCCCACGGGACATACTTTGGGTAGCCACCCCTGCCGCCACCACGGAGGCGCAGCACCAGGTGCAGCGTGGACTCCTTCTGGATGTTGTAGTCGGCCAGGGTGCGGCCATCGTCCAGCTGCTTCCCCGCGAAGATGAGCCGCTGCTGGTCCGGCGGGATGCCTGCAAATCAATCAAGCAACGATTTCCATTCATGAGGGAACTGAAATCCGAATTTCGAAACAGGAAATCCGAACCCCAGAAGCGGAACGAGCCGGATTCCAAAATAGGGATGGATCTAGTTCAAGTGCATCTCGGAGTTGCCAAGAATCCGAGCCACCCCCGATTATTACTACACCCTCATCAAGAAACGCAAAGGTTGGTAAAGTAAGGCGACCAAAACCCTCGAATCCAAAAGGAAGTTTGATCATTTCAACTTGAAAACACCCAGATCGAAGTACCATCTATGCGCTCTTTCCCAACCCGAGATGACCAAAACCAACCACGGCAGCGAGGAAGACGCAACCAACCACGCACGCGGCACACTGACGACGAACACTAAACCCCATACCAAACCGCCCACGAACATCCACACAAAAAGAGAGCTTGATTCCACCGCACGAACAAGAAGAACCACGAAAAGAAGCAAGATTCCGATCGATCGAGCAAGAGGGAGGGCGGGGGAGGCGAGGAGACGGCGACGCACCTTCCTTGTCCTGGATCTTGGCCTTCACGGTGTCGATGGTGTCGCTGCTCTCGACCTCGAGCGTGATGGTCTTCCCCGTCAGTGTCTTCACGAAGATCTGCATCGCGCCGCCGGTCCCTTGCCCTCTTGCTCGCTCCCTCTCTCTTCTCCCGGCCGGGGGGCGGAGGTGGTGGTGGTGGGCGGCGTACAGGCGAATGGTGTGGTGGCCGAGAGGGCGTGGCCGCCTTTTTATAGGGAGGGGAGGAAACGCAGCGGCCACGAAACTGGAGGCGCCTGCGGTGCGGTGGAGTACTGGAGGGGAGTGAAGACGCGTGAGCTACCCAACCCCGGAAGCCCCACTCCGCCAGCGACGCTGCCTGCCCCTAGCTGCGGACATGCCTGCCGTGAGCGCGCCGTACGTGGAAGAAGAGGGGGCGGTCTTGTGGCCGAACCGGGCCTTGCGAATAATGTCGGTCCGTTTGGGTCCACCAGTTGTGACTCAAATGACAAATGGGCTCCGGCGGTTCCCAGGCCAAGATGGATTGAGCCCACTAATTGAAAGCCTCCCCACAACGGCAGCCATCTCGCTCTAATTTTCTCTCCGCCGGCGCCGGCGCACCAAAATCCGCGTGCCGCCTTATCGCTCAGCCTTCCGTGTTGGTGATTGGACAAGAAGACTGGGTAGGCAATAACTAAGTTTTATTAGTGCATGAGTAAGTGACATGCAAGCATAAAAAGCCAATTTATCAGTGTGTCATAAGAGCGTCTCTAATGGCTAACTCTTAGCTGGCTCTTAAAATTATTTGTTGGGCCTAAAGAAAAGAGAATGCTGCTAACTCTTCTTCAAAAGCTAGTCTCTAAGAAAAAATGAGACAATAAAACATGTGACCTATCCTTCATTTATTCTCTCTAAGAGATGACTGCTACCTCTTAGCTAACTTCATCACTAGGGACGCTCTATGTGATTTAATGATAGTTGGAGGTCAGGATCTCCTCTAGTCTTGCAAAAAGAAGCTTTTCCATTGAATAAATGATAAACTTTTTGATTAGAGCGTTACCAAAGGGGAACTAAGAGTCAGTACATATAGACTTTTATCTTACATAGAGGAGAGAGGAGAGCTAGCTCTTCCTTAAGAGACAATCTTTAACATTTATTAAGCTATTGACATACGAGGCTAGTCATTAATTAAAAAGACAGGGTGAACTTTTATACTTACTCTTAGATGAGGTACAGAGTTAGTCTTGTCTCTACCTTTGAGAACGGTCTTAGGGACAGTATGGCTATAACTAAACTGATAGCTCACTGTATTAATAGTATTATTAACACTTGGCCTCCTTGCTCTCTCACAAAACTTCTTGAAACTTGTGCATCAGTTTGCAGCATTGATATGACACCTCTTTCAACCCTGATCTAAGGTAGACGGTTCTTGGTCCGAGATTTGGGTAAGACACCGTGTCAAGAAAATTGGGATGAGCTTTGGAGTTTTTTTGGACGACTACGTCCAGGGAAAAAAGAAGAAGAGAAAAAAGCCCTGGAGTTGAGTTCGTCTCCAATGGTGATGAAGATATTGCTGCCCAAACGAGTAGCACGTTTCAACGAAGAAACTACTGGATGGCTCTTTTCTTAGTTGTTTCTTCTCTTTTGTTCAAAATCCGTTGAGGGGCATGCTCAATCTGTCTCCGTTGATCATCACGTGAGGCGTAGTTGCCGCAGTCGACGATGGGTGCCCAGCGGATCCGAACCGACACGAGCAAAGGATTAGTTGGAGCGAAGGGTTTTCTGCAAAGAGCCAATGTGCCACGTCCACGCGGCTTGTTGATACAGGGCACACTTGAACACGATGACAGATTTAACATTTTAGACGAAACTATGAAAGTTTTTGTACTTCGCACATCACTTACGAACTCTAGTTTTGAATCAAAGTGTCATGTAAATAGAGTTCCAAAAAACACTGGAGTACTATGAGTAACAAGTAAGAAACCACAGATCTCATATATCAAGCAAAGAACTTTCATTGGTATTTATTGAAGCATGCCGCCACCATGAAACGAAAGAGTAGCTCAATATATCAATTTTAAAAGTTCAACATCAAGTTCTATTTGGAAATTCCAGCTAAGACAAAAACTAACAAATCCTGATGACAGACGTGTAACATATGGCAAGATAAATGGCGGCTTCTGCTAGCTTCAAGATGGTTCACATCAACTTCTTCTTGGGCCTCAGCTGAAAAGATTGTAGGGAAAAAACAAATAATTAGATCAAACAGATAAATATTCTGTCATTGTCTACTGGAGCATAAATAGTTTGGGCAAGCTTCTAAAGTGGGAATGACAACATTAACATAAATGAAAACTTGGGTTGAGAATTCCATTTGTCTAAAAATTAACTTAATACATAAAAGAGTTGAATATATTCAAGAAAAGAAAGACCATATGTATATACATGTATAATTCAATATATACCCATGGTTATTTTCATGTACACTATGATTAATTTCATCTACACGGTGATCAAAGTGCAAATGAACATCCTTGATACACTGTACTCTAATAGATTAGAGCAATTTGAGAACCAACCACAGTGCTAACTCATGAAAAAATGCGAAAGACGTATCACAAATGTATAGATTTGTGGGTCAAGAACATAGGAACATAGGCATTGCTAAAAATAATAAATGAAAAAATAACATATCTAAAACTACAGCGACAGTGGGGTCAAGAACCTAAGAACATAGGCATTGCTAAGAATAATAAATGAAAAAAAAACAAGTTTAACACTTCTGGAACGGTGGCATGTAGCTCCTGGAGCAGGGAAGGAATAAGACACACCTCATTGCTGTGGCCACACTTCTTCTTGCGGCAGTTTGTAGCCCTTGGGGGAAGGCGTGCATAGCACCTTCAAATTAAAAAGACGACAGGGGAAAAAATCAGCATCGATTTATACCATCTTAGTCCAATTAGCTGCATGAGGGAACATCCAGAATATGGCGTCCCGGATGGTTTCATCAATGCACACTAATTATTTTCACTCAATATATATACTATATAGAAGTCTCAACATAAATTAAACAGATAGAGTATACTTTGTCAGGATTGAGATACCTTGTAATTAAATAATGAATGACGTTATCCATACCGATCAGTTTGTCGCCAGATGCATGCGATTAACTGACAATTACATGCAACTTCATGTGTCAGTCTCTAGTTCACGTACGGCTCGTAACATTGTGGGAGACTGGTTAGATACTGATTAACAGTTTATTGTACAAATCTACGTCGCTTGCATTGTCATGTAGGCTGTAGCTAGTGATCACACATTGGGCGGATATATACAGATCTTTTAATTTACCATGATCGAACTATACTATGCAGATATATGTAATTATGCATCACGCATGAAAGATCGGTCAATCCAGAGGACCAATAAGCTAGTATCGTTTTACGTACTTGCGGCAGATCATCTTCGTCTCATTGGACTTGCGTGCAAGGTTGATGAGTTCCCACGAAACACGCATGGTGGGGTAGCCGCCCCTGCCGCCACCGCGGAGGCGGAGCACCAGGTGAAGCGTGGACTCCTTCTGGATGTTATAGTCGGCCAGAGTGCGGCTGTCATTCCAGCTGCTTCCCCGCGAAGATGAGCCGCTGCTGATCCGGCGGAATGCCTGCACGCAAATCGGTTTCAATCCATCGTTAGTTTATTTAGCTGCCACTGTACGTATTTGTACTCCATTATCAAGCGCGAGTTAATTACCTTCCTTGTCCTGGATCTTGGCCTTGACGTTGTCGACGGTGTCGCTGCTCTCGACCTCGAGCGTGATAGTCTTCCCGGTCAGCGTCTTCACGAAGATCTGCATCTTGCCGATCGAGCCTTCGCCTCCTTTTATTTTTCCTCCTCGATCTATCTATCGATCAGCTAGCTGATGGAAGACGAGGAGATGAAGAACCGATGACGGCGGCGGCCGTGAGGTCTCCATTATATAGGGAGGGGAGGTGACGATGCATGATCGAAACCGTGCATGGCCGCTGCATCATCCTGCACGTCCGCGCTCCATCCGCGGCGTGGATCGCGCGCTACGAAACCTAACGAAGCTGTGGAAATTCCAGCTGGTTGGGTAGGGCTCATCTCATCGGTCGGCCTGGAGCGCGGCCCAAAGTCCTCTTTGTCAAGGCCCAAAATCCTCCTTCTCACGGCCCAAAAACCTACCGAGTTTTTTTCTTAGTTTTGACGGCTCCTATTCGTTCCATAGCAAAGTACATGTTGTAAAAAATAAGGAAAACAGTAAGCACAAAATATGCCGATGGTTGGATGTAGAACGGACGATAGGATTTCATGAGGGAAAAATAGCGAGTCTTTTCTGCAAGTTGTTTTTGGTGTAACTTTTCTCGGATGCGCCATTCCGGCGGCCTCCAGGCACCTCTTGCCGGCGGCCGGGCCGTCCGTCCTACTTTCCTCCCCCCGGCGGCTTCCCGTTCGTCTTAGAGTTCAGCCCTCCTCTTGCTGATCCGAGACACGCCACCTCGAGTATCACCCCTCCTCGTCGCCGTCCTCCACTGGCCTGAGTGGGTTGGGGATCCATCCGGACCCGGCGATTTCTTCTAACCCTGAGGTGAAGGAACTCTAGTTTGCTTTGTCGGATTATTGTTTTAGTTTTTTGGACGGATTCCTGTTTTATAATTTTGTTTTCGGAGCTGCGATTGAGCCCTAATCTTTCTTCCTCCGTGCAGTGAGCCGCGGATTTGGTCGCTGTGTTGTGCTACCACTGTGATCCAAGCCATCCAGCCATTGTTCTTGTACCATTTTTTAGCTCGTTGTAGATTCCGTTTTACTGTCAGCTCTGCTAGTAAGACTTTATACTGGGGGTTCAACTCAGCGTCTGAGCCCCCATGTCCCACACCTTGATCTAATCAGAACTCAACATTCAGTAACTGTCAACCACAATGGAGGATGCAGTGGGGAACATTATTGCATCTCTTGGCCGCGTGCGGCTGGTTGATCTTGCAGCCCAAGAAGGGCTCCCTTCAGACAATTACAAGATATGTGTATCAACCCTGAGCCAGTCACTGGCTCAGTATTCAGCAGCCATCATTCAGCTGCCACCTTCTGATGGTGCCCTGCTAAGGTGTGGCTTGGATTCGGCTCGCCTTTTCTTCCATCAGCGGGGGTACAGTTCAAGCGAGGCTGTCCACTCGGATGGTACCCATGAATGGTGCAAGACCTCCGGTTACTACGTGGATCCACAGATGTGGCTAGAACTGTATGACTACAGGCCTGGTATTACTGTAACAGAGCCCAATGGTGCCGTGGAATTGCCCCCATCGGGGCTACCTGATATTTTTTCAGTACTCGGGAAAGTTTCAAGAGATATTTTAGAAGCAATAAGTTTTTCGTTGAATTTACGTAGCTGTGCATTTACTGAGATACTTGACAACATACCCCTGAGAAGCCAGGAGGTGTCATCTTCTGTTCTTTCAGCATGTTGCCATTCAAGACCGTCGTTTGAAGGAGCACATCAGCGTAGCATTGCTTGCCAAGATGATGGGGAGTTGCTCATATTTTCTGATCAGGATCAGCAGATGGATAAGACTTTGCTTACCCTAGTTAAGTCAGATAGGTCAGGCCTATATGTCAAAGACTTGCATGGGCGGTGGATTCTTGTTGATGGGGATCTTGGTCCACATGACATTGTCGTCTATCCCGGCCTTGCGCTTTATCAGGAAACCGCTGGTCACGTAAATCCTGCTGTACACAAGACAGAGGTTGGAAACTTTCAGGGATGTATGTTTGGGCGATGTTCTTTGTTGTTCAAGCTCATGCCTAGATCAGTTGCAAGCCTGAGTGGTTCAGAGATGAGAGCTGCTGGCCATGGAATTGATGCCCAGTTTCAGGTCCCGATACCGGTTAATGATTTCATGCAGACAGATCATTCTGCTGACCAACTTTTTCCCAAGAACTCTGAACCATCATCACACGCAGAACAGGATTCAGGTAACTTTAGTGCCTCCCAGTCTTACTATCTGTTGTAACGATGCTGCCGCAGTGCCTTGTATCATGTATGTTGTTCTATCTTTGATGTCAGCCTCTTTAAATTGGGGCACATTAAATATATGCTTCACCATTTTTTCGCGTCTTTGATTAAGTAGACAGACGTGCTTACTGGCACAATTTGCGTCACCAGCCTCAGATGTAACAGTTTATAGAAGAATACCTGCTGTGTCTGGTGCATTTGATTGTTAAAATGCTCTCAATATTGTAGATGATTTACAGTAAAATGTGGCCTAACCTAAGTGCAATTCCTCAAATATGAATCCTGCATTCTATTGTATCCGAGTCTACAGCAAAATAACCTACGCGGTGACGTGATAGGATATCGAACGCCATAAAATTTGGAAGAGTTACCCTATGTTTTGTTAGCTTAATCACTGTGCATTAATAAATACGGATTTCTTTATTCGTATTCTTCTCTGCTACTGGATTAAGTTAGAGGATTCTTAATTCAAGGATTTCTTAATGATGTAAAAGATCCTTTTTTGTTTTAAAGGATGCTTTATTGTAGTATAACATTCTCAGAACGTATAATGGGCGTATATGCTAAATCTTAATGTGATTGAACCAATTTTAATTATCTTGGCCTCATTTTTTTAAATTTAATACCTTGTTTTGACGGCTTATTCAGTTGTTTGTTCTAGCTTCATTTAACTCTTTGATGAAGAAAAAGAAGGGAAGTGCAAGAACAAAACCACTCCCTCCTTCTAAAAGACTACGCCTAGAGGCGCAGAGAGTGCTCAAGGAACGTGTCCAAGACATAGCAGACAAGAAAGGCATCAAGCTGCGATTTTGCAATCTTAAAGAATGTGAAAGCCACATACGATCGTTAGACAGTCCATGTGAAAACATCAGACTTGAAATTGGATGGCCACAAGGGGTTCCGTTTGTCCATCCACATGACCTCCCAAACAAGGCGAAGATTGGATTTCTAGAAGCTTATGAACCTGGATGGACTGCCTCCCAACAAGAAATGGAGTTAAGTTTCTGAACCACAATAAGTGCATTCTCATTTTACTTTCACTGGTGAAGGTATAATATTGCTAGGTTCACAATTTTTCCCATTTTGAACGTACAGTATACAAGCAGGAGGGCGGTTTGGTTCATATGCAAAGCAACATTTATATCTATACATTATGGAACATGAATTATAATATCGCATGAGGCTGCACTCTTTTTTTCTCCTACTAGGTTCCAAATCCAGCTGTTCCGCTGTTTACATTGCACCCCAGTCAAAGTCAGCGAATTCTACTGATTCAGCCTTGAGATAGCCTTGTCCATTTCCTGTCTATGGTGCCATTCACCCAGAAACATTGCACATGAAGCACCCCTCCTTCCAAAAGATGTTTTAAAAGGAGAGGTGAACGATTGTTGTTTAATTCCCTCTAAAAAGGAAAAATTCTGCTGTCCAACTCGGAGTAATTTTATCTTGCATTCCTGCTCACATTGCCATGGCCCCAGAGTTAAATGTTCTTGATGTTGTACTGTATTCCATCAATGGTCAGCCATGTCACTGAAACTGAGTTGTTTTAAAACTGGAAAGTGTTCTTGTTGGTCATGCATTTAAACAAATACTTCCTGCATTCTGAATCCTAACATACTTTAATGAATAATTTATTCTGCAGGAGTCAGCCCCAGTAAATTTTGATGTGTTGCCAACCTTGGATATGTTTTGAGTTGCCTAGGCTGGTCAACAGTTTCATCCCTTCAACATGTTGAGGAAGTAGCAATGTATACTGACGCCAAGTAACTTGGATACAGGACTGTAACGTTCAAGAATGAGTGGATGTAACTACCTACTGCATATAGTTTAAAACGTTGCCTGTTAATTTCTAGGTTCCCAATTGCAATACTTTCTTTATACGAGTTAATTCTACACTGAAAAGAAGTGGGCTAAAGTTTGACGAGTACTCCTCTACAATGCGCTGAAAGAGGCCCGAGTCATAACATACTTTAATGAATAATTTCTTCTGCAGGAGTCAGCCCCAGTAAATTTTGATGTGTTGCCAACCTTGGATATGTTTTGAGTTGCCTAGGCTGGTCAACAGTTTCATCCCTTCAACATGTTGAGGAAGTAGCAATGTATACTGACGCCAAGTAACTTGGATACAGGACTGTAACGTTCAAGAATGAGTGGATGTAACTACCTACTGCATATAGTTTAAAACGTTGCCTGTTAATTTCTAGGTTCCCAATTGCAATACTTTCTTTATACGAGTTAATTCTACACTGAAAAGAAGTGGGCTAAAGTTTGACGAGTACTCCTCTACAATGCGCTGAAAGAGGCCCGAGTCAAATCTTCAATTTTACCATCGAAGGCCGCCCTGCATATAGTTTACTCGCGCTGTTTACTTCCCCTAAATTTTTTCCTCCTGAGTAAATTTCGGTGATCGCACAAAATATTTCTACTTTTGTAGATATCGATGGAAAACAAAACATTAAGAGTGAATTGCACAAAACACTAAGTTTTGTGACCATACTCTCACCTCACACCAGGTTATAGCTTCCTTTCCACAAACACTAGGTTTTAGCACAAGCTTTCTCAATTTACACTACCTTTTACTCTTCCCAGCCTAAAGTGCACCTGTCAAAGGAACAAGCAGTTTGATTATCTTGCCACATGTGCATCTGACTTTAATTTGGCAGGAATAGAAAGGAATAGTTCAAAAGATTATTATGTACAAGGGCTTTAGAGAAATCATAACGACATCCACAAAATTTCAAAAATAATACTCTATCATATTTTCAATGTGCGAATATTCATACTCCATCCGTCTCTTCATATAAGAGATTCCCTGAAGTTTAAGCCACAAAATATTGAGGAAAAGTTTCGAAATTTAAAATATCTTATATTAAGGGTGGAGGGAATATTTCCTATGTCGAAGTAATGAAAAAAATTACTTTGAATGTTGAGTATTTGATTTCTAATGATTTCGTGCTTTGATACACCATTTTTCCTTTTCTCGTAGTGCAAGAATTAAAGCCGGATGATACATCTGATGCAGAATGTACCATATTTTTGTAGCTTTGTCAAAAGAAAACACTAGAAATTGAAAAGTAAAGATACAAAAAAAACCATATTTTTCGTACTTTCAGCACATGAAACATTTAATTTTCACACAATGAAACATCTAAAATTTTGCATATTACAAAATTTTGTGAAAAAATTGTCACAAAACCTTATGTGAAGTGTGAATATAGTCACAAAAACTAATATTTTGTGCAATTCACTCAAACATCAATCAGTCACATGCCGGGATAGCCGAGAAAGATCGCATTTCGGGCTCCAAAGCACGATTTCTTTATCTCTCTCTCTAAACAAGAAGCAGCTGGGTTTCTTTGTCAATGCTTAAAAAGGAAAACACAGTCAAGAAATGACGCAACAGACGGTAAGGCCAAGAATTGTGGTATAAGCTCTTTCGGACAACTGCACAAGGTCGAGGGCAACAGGCAAAAAGCATCAGGACAACCACCAATCCAGACAAAGGACCTATTTTGCTCTACTCATGATACACATGACAATTTAGTGCACATATGGTGAAAATTTTGATCCATATTATTAAATTTTACTTTTAACTCTGGTGCCATGGCACTCGGTTGAGCACATGTAGCTTCGCTCCTACTCTAAAGACCAGTGTTGATGTTGATTATTCTAGGCTGCGCTGGGCATTATGAGGCAATTTCAAAAGTTATTAGCTAGTCACATGGCCAAGTAGGCGTTGGATATTTGCTTGGTCAATCACTCACATGGGGTTCAGGCACTCGATATTTTCTTGGCCCCAGCCTACTTGTCTGTACCAGCTTTTTTTTTTCTTTTGAACTTAACTTGTCTGTGCCAGTTGATTATGAACAAAGTTGTTTCATTGACTTTGCTCAGTCCTCAAACCGCCACAGCGACTTCACAATCAATGTCAGAGTCATTATCTCCAGCTAAAGATCTAAGTAATGATAAACGAGCATTAATTATGTCTGATGAGCTTCCTACATCAATATAAAGAGCGGTGAAGCTTTCTGCTCTTTTGTGTCCACAACCAGAAAAGAGAACACATAGCCAGAAGCAAGAAAAGAGAGGAGAAGCTAGATCTATCCATGGCGGCGGTCCTGCAGAGCGCATCGACTGGGGTGATGAACTCGGTGGTGGAGAAGCTGGTTGCTTTAATGGGGGAGCAGTATGAAAAGCACAAGGCCGTTCGCAGGGACGTGGCGTTCCTCAAGGACGAGCTTGGCAGCATGAATGCTGTCCTCAAGAAGCTCGCCGGCATGGAGGAGCTTGATCCACAGACGATGGAGTGGAGGAATCAAGTGATAGGTACGGCTTTTGATATCGAGGATTCCATTGACGATTTCATGCATCGAGTATGTGAGGATGCCAACACCGATGATGTTGGCTTCATTGCTAAGATTCGCCAGTATGTCAATGAATTGAGAGTGCGTCATCATTTCACTAAGCAGCTCCAAGAGCTCAAGAGTCGTGTGATTGAAGTGAGTGAACGCCGCAAAAGGTATAAGCTTGATGAAGGTGCCTGTAGCTCTAGCTTTGTAACCATTGACCCTCGGATGAGGGCACTATATACTGAAGCAGGCAACCTTGTTGGCGTAGATGGTCCAATGGATGAAATTATCAAGTTGTTAGACAAGGAGGGAGACGCATCAGTACAGTCGCTGAGAGTGGTATCCATTGTTGGATTTGGAGGTCTTGGTAAAACAACAGTAGCAAATGAAGTGTACCGTAAGCTTGGAGGGCAATACGACTATGAGATATTTGTATCAGTGTCTCAGAGACCAGATCTGTTAAGGATTCTTAGTAGGATCATTCATAAGCTTGGAATTCCACACCTCAATAATGTCGTCCAACTGGAAGATTTAATTGCAAACATCAGAGGGTATCTGAAAGATAGAAGGTGCGTGCCTCTCAATGCTTGGTTAGTTCTTTATTCATGGTATATCAAAGCAGACAGTTAACGTGTACAATATGTGTACAAGCAAAAAAAGTAGCTTTTTACTCAAAGAACCTGTAGCTTGGTTAAATTTCTTGTGATCAACTGTTGTGTTAGTTGACTGAATGTTTTTAGCTAATATGGTTGTAGTTACATGCTTTTTGGCCTAATAGTATTACAAATGTCTAATTTATAAAGAAATAGCACTGATGTGAAACCATAGGATTAATGGTTTGAATAAGCGTCTAAAAGTAAGAAAAAAATCCAGGCACTTGAAAACCATTGTTCAATGAAAATTATATCTGAAGGAGGAAGGAGAGCCTCGGCAGATTAAGTGATCAGGAGGTGTCGGTAGGTCACATCAGTTTTGCTGCTTGCTTATTGACCCCAAGAATGTATCCCTCCCGTCTCTGATCTGCGATTTGATCGCTCAAGCGCCACTACTTGCACCCGGAAATGATGTGCAATACGTATCACTTGGAAGAAACATTATATTGGTCGTCATTCAAGTGATCCAAGTCTGTTCTCTGTTAGGGTCGAGATAGCATGGGGAACCGGGAATTTGAGATAACTATCACTCTGAATACTGGATTTCTTTTCCATATATATTAGACCCATCAGTCTATGCATCAATTATACTTCTTAGAAATCGCACATGAAGAAGTGGATGTTCCTTGGGTTTTGAAACTCTGGGGTTGCTTTTTTTTTTTTTGTATTCCAGCAAGGTGGTTTTGAACAATAAAAATTGTGGCCGCATGTTTTTGTGTTCTTGATGAATCTACCTATACTTTGTTGGAGGGTTTTTAACCAGTGAATTATAGGACTTGCCGACTAGGCCTAAGGATTCCAGTTCCTCTAGCTTCAGTAGACAGTAAATGCAAATGGAAAAAAAAAACAAATATTGGAAATATATGCTTTCAAGCTTGTTTAACCAAGGACTGGCTGAGTCGAGTCCTTATGTGAGAAGAAGAATACTTAGGTGACTAGATTTTGTATCCTCTGTTTGCCCACACAGATTAATTTTGATGCTGAGTAACGGTTGATAGCTACATGTGCAACACATTTAAGGTTTTCCTGTTTAATATGTAAAGAAATATCCTTATTTTTCTTTGATTATTTTCAATACATATTTTTTAATTTCAACTGTAACTAGACATATTTGAATTATTGAATATTGCAGATACTTTGTTGTGGTTGATGATATATGGGATGCATCAGTATGGGAAATTCTACGTTGTGCCTTTCCAGATAATCATGAAGCGAGCAAAGTAATAACCACTACACGAATTGAGTCAGTGGCTAAGGCATGTTGCGCCTATCGACCTGAGTTCATTTACAGGATGAGACCTCTTAATGATCAGAACTCAGCAAAATTGTTTTTTAGTAGAGTCGGATATGTTTGTTCTCAGCCATTGAAAGACATCTCAGATGAAATATTACAAAAGTGTGGTGGTCTCCCACTAGCCATTATAAGCATTGCTAGCCTTTTGGCAAGCCAACCAGCCAGATCAAGGGAGCAATGGAAGTTTGTGTGCACTTCACTAAGCTCAAATTTGAGAACAAATCCAACTTTAGAGGGAATGAGGCAAGTACTAAAACTTAGCTACAACAATCTTCCTCTCCATCTGAAGACATGCTTGTTATATATTGGCACGTATCCAGAGGATCACTCTATGGAAAAGGCGGATCTGGTGAGGCTATGGGTTGCTGAAGGCTTTGTCATTAGCTTAAATGATGAAGATACAGAGAAAGTTGCAGGAAGCTACTTCAATGAACTTGTCAACCGGAGCATGATCCAACCTACGTACACGGACTACAATGGTGATGTGAGATGCAAAGTGCATGACATGATCCTTGATTTGATTAGGCTGAAATCAGAGGAAGAGAACTTCTTGCGGGTGGTAGACAATGCTCGTCACATGGCCCTATCAGTGCAGAGCAGGGTTCGCCGTCTTTCCCTTCATGTGGCTTTTGGAGAAAATCAAGACAAAGCAACTGCAACAAGCTTAAACATGACACATATACGCTCATTTTCTGTGTTTGGCAACACGTCTTTTATACCTCCTATATCTAAATTCAAGTGCATCCGAGTGCTGAATCTGAAAGACTGGCATATTGATGGGCATGAAAGTATTGATCTTACACCAATCTGCAAATTGTTTCAGCTAAGATATCTGAATGTTAGTAGGAAAGCACGTCTGCCAGCCCAAATGAGGAACCTGCAATGTTTGGAAACACTGGACCTGAAGAAACTTGATGGTGATGTGCCATCAGATATTGCTCATCTGCCTAACCTGATGCATCTGCTTGTTCCTGCTGGTAAAAATCTGCCAGATGGAATTTGTTCAATGAAGTCCCTATCCACTCTACGATACTTTGATGTGGGCGTGAACTCGTTGGACATTCATAAAGGCCTTGGTGACCTTATGAATGTCAGAGATATTCAGATCACATGCACTGGTGGTGTCACACAGCAGGGAATCAGAGATGCCTTGTGGTCTTCTATAGGGAAACTTATTAGTTGTAAACTGAGGGTTCTAATTTTCCCTCCTTTCCCTATCCATGTGCCTCCTCCAGACATAGGGTCAGATTTTTTGGCTACTACTCAAACCGGACGGCATCTTGAGATAGTTATGATTCCTTGGACTATGTTTCCCCACGTTCCAAGATGGATTGGCCAACAATATAATCTCTCCAAACTGTCACTTGCGGTTAACATTCTGATCCAGGATGACGTTGATTTGCTGGCTAAGTTACCTAACCTTTCTCACCTAGAATTGGACATTCGAAAATCCCTGAAAGAAAGAATCCTCATTCACGGTGATGGTGTGGCATTCCCAGTTCTCAAATATTTCCTACTCTCTTGCTTCAAACCGTGGCTCGTCTTCGAGACAGGGGCGATGCCCGACATCCAAAGCCTTGAACTGAAGCAGGATGGGCGCGGACTGGAGGGTGACAACCCCTCGGTACCTGAAGGCATCGCTCACTTGTTGAACCTCAAGGAACTCCATGTTGTAATCTCGAATGGTTTCAGTATCGGCACAGGTATAACGGATGATGATGCCGAGGCTACTTACAGGAATGCCTTCAAGATGCACCCACGGCATCTTGGCATCAAAATCAGGGTTACCCTTTTCTGCTTAGTAATGACTCCCCCGGCTTACCTTTATGATTCTGATGAAGGCGAGATTGCGCAGGAGAGCCAATAATCGAGGTACTACCTGTCATCCATCAAAATACATGCAGTAATCCACTGCCTTTTGTTTACTCAAGTTCTTTCTTTGCTTGGTTTCCATTCGGTTCGATCCAGTAGTGGCATAGTCGTTTATGTGTGAATGCGTGCACAGAAATTCATTTGGGCAACTGAGCAATACTTAGTTTGTTGAAAACTATATTTCATAATTTGTTCTTCAAAATATTTGTGTTTGTTGGCTAGGTACGCATTGAACATGGGTACAGTAGGAGGTTGGAATTTATGAAACGATACCTTAGGCCGAAGATCCTAGGGTGTTAAATAAAATATAATTACAAAACTAATTACAGAATCCTTATGCTAATTTGCGAGACGAATCTAATAAGGATAATTAAGCCGTGATTAGACAATGTTTACTGTAGTATCACTGTAGTAAAACATAGATTAATTAGACTTATTAGATATATCTCGTAAATTAACACTTATATGTTAAAAAAGTTTTGTAATTAGACTTTATTTAATAATCTTAAATAGCAAAATTCTGTTTATGTGACAGAAACTAAAATTTAGAGGCCAGGAAACGAAAATCTTTCGGAAGAAAAGAAGAAAAGAGTCTATCTTCCGGTGTGTCAGGTTGATGCGGCTCCGCATTAATAATCAACAGATGAGATGGTTTGATTTAAACACAGCCTCCGCAACCGGTGAGATGCCACCAGTCACGGCTCCACGCTTCTCTGATTCTGGGCAACGGGGAAATCTTGCTCCGACCGTCCAGCGCGGGCGACAAAACAGCTTGTACACGTGTCACAGTTAGAGCGGAGCAAAATTGACGCAAGTTGAACACATTCCCAGCTTCAAATGACCTTTTCTTTTAGACTATACATCCAATTTCGACTATACATCCATATTTAAATTCTGTTTGTACCCAAATTGATGTACTTCTCTCATTTTCGTATAACTTCGTATAAT